>JBAKBP010022988.1:22500-37786 GCA_037953745.1 Lithodes maja | reverse complement strand
CCCCTAAGGCGGTTGAGCACACCCAGCTTCTGGGAGGCTGCCTTAGCAAGACTGGTAATATGGTCCTTCCAAATGAGAGCAGAAGAAAAAGAGACACCAAGAATATTGAGAGAAGATGAAGGGTTGATTTTTGTATTGTTGAAGAATAAGGGATAGTCCGCTGGGAGATCCTGACGGGTAGATAGATGGAGAAATTGGGTTTTGGAAGCATTAAAGTTAACAAGGTTTTCTCTGCCCCAATTGGAAATAGTATTTATATCAGAATTTAAGAGTTGTATGGCTTCATTACGTTTGTCGTTGAGGAATTGCTGGCTGGGACGTTCTGAAAAAGTAATGGAGTAGTGTAAGGTTGAGTCGTCGTCTGCGTATGAATGGATGGGAATTAAGGTACAGTTAAGAAGATCATTTATAAAAATTAGAAAGCGAATAGGAGATAGGACAGAGCCCTGAGGAACACCAGAGTTTATAGGGTGAGGAAGTGAACAATGGCCGTCCACAGCCGCGGCTATGGAACGGCCGGAAAGGAAATTAGAGACAAAGGCACAGATGGAGGGATAGAAACCGAAGGAGGGTAGTTTAGAAATTAAAGATTTATGCCAGACTCTATCGAAGGCTTTCGATATGTTTAGTGCAATAGAAAAAGTGTCACCGAAGTCCCGAAAGGAGGATGACCAAGAGTTAGTAAGATATGAAAGAAGATCACCAGTAGAGCGACCCTTAAGGAAGCCATACTGGCGATCTGAGAGCAGATTATGAGAAGAGAAATGCTTAAGAAATTTGGAAGCAAGAATAGTTTCAAATACTTTAGAAAGACAAGAAATGAGAGCAATTGGACGATAGTTGGAGGGTTGAGAGCGGTCACCCTTCTTTGGGACAGGTTGAATGTTAGCGTGTTTACCTCTTCACCACCATGACGTAATTAGCTTGTTTACCCCTTCACCACCATGACGTAATTAGCTTGTTTACCTCTTCACCACCATGACGTAATTAGCTTGTTTACCCCTTCACCACCATGACGTAATTAGCTTGTTTACCCCTTCACTACCATGACGTAATTAGCTTGTTTACCCCTTCACCACCATGACGTAATTAGCTTGTTTACCTCTTCACCACCATGATGTAATTAGCTTGTTTACCCCTTCACCACCATGACGTAATTAGCTTGTTTACCCCTTCACCCGACGCGCCAACCCGCCAACAGCACTTCGCTCTCGCTGCTCGAAATCTGACCATAACTTGAGTACTCCATTACTCATCCCCTTATTTGTTTGCATGAGCTGTAGCTAAGCTCTAGCTTAACTGCCCTGTAGTTGCTTTGCATGTAATTTTGCTGTGTTTTTGACTGATAAACGTTTGTTTATCGAGACTGCTTTTGTTTACATTTGTACCGGTTAGTGACGACCGACGCTCTAAAGTAAACAAACTATTTGCTTGTTTCATATTATAAAGTTCTAGCACTTATTGTAGATATTTTAGCCCTCACTGTAGTTAAGTGCTTAGCAAACCACCCAGTAGTTATCTTGCATGACATTGTACTGTAGTTTTGACTGATAAACGTTTGTTTTTCAAAATTCTATTTGTCAGGTTAGTAGAGACGCCGCCGATACCAGCGCCACCTGTGTACGCATAAACAAACCCTCTTCTTGTATTTTATATATCAAAGTTAGCCAATACTGTACTTGGTTGAACTTTTTTTATCTTGGTTATCTATATAAATCGCACACTAACATTTGTCAAGATAGTTTTAATATTGGGTTAGAATAATTTAGTTACTGTAATACTTTTTGATAGCCTATTTATTAATCGCATTTCAGATACTTGTCACCATAATAGGCCTCTCACACTCTTGCCAGGGATATTACTAACTCCATTATTATTATTATTGTGTCGACCACTGTATAAACTAATATACAGGCTTTAGCCTAACTGTGTCATACTGCTAACATAATTTTATTTTTATTTTCAGGCATAATATTGTGTTCTATTGCTAACATATTCTTTTTGTGATCAACATATTCTTTTTGTGATTTACAGGCATTAATTGTACCATATTGCTAACCAATATTTTTTGTTACTGTACTGTATACTGCTTTCCAGTGTTCTCACTAGGCTAAATTAACCCTCTCCCCTTTTTTTCTCCCAGTAAATTTTGTAACAAATTACTAGTCCATTTACAATTTTCAGGCTTTAACTGTGTCATACTGCTAACATCAATTTTTTTTATATTTTCAGGCATAAATTGTGTTCTATTGCTAACATATTTTTTGTGATTTACAGCCATAATATTCTTTTTGTGATTAACATATTATTTTTGTGATTTACAGGCATTAATTGTACCATATTGCTAACAAATATTTTTTGTTACTGTACTGTATACTGTTTTCCAGTTTTTTCACTAGGCTACATTAACCCTCTCCCACTTTTTTTCCAGTAAATTTTGTAACAAATTTCTAGTCCATTTGTGATTTTCAGGCTTTAACTGTGTCATACTGCTAACATAAATTTTTGTTTTTTCAGGCATAAATTGTGTTCTATTGCTAACATATTGTTTTGTGATTTACAGGCATATTAATTTTATCATATTGCTAACAAAATTTTTTGTGATTTTCAGGAATTAATTCTATCACATTGCTAACATACATTTTTTGTGATTTTCAGGCTTTAATTGTACCATTTTGCTAACATAAATTTGTGTGATTTTCAGGCATATTGTGATTATATCGTCATGGCGCCGCAACGAACCTGCACGAGTTGTTCCGGTAAATTTGGCCCTACCATGTTTGTTGATACTGATGTCCAAATTTGTAGATTTTGCCAGCTCCGAGAGAAGATTGCGGATGAATTGAATGCAGCTCACCGCAAGATCGATGCCCTGACTACGAAGCTTGAATCCCTTCAAGAATTTGCCACACTCAACGTAGGAGTGCCCTCGGCCCAAGAAACCACTACTATGTCAACCGCCATTCCAGTGCATACAGTACCGGTACCCACACCAGCAGCTACCTTAGATGTTGCAGATAATAATAATGACTCTACTCTCACTCCCCCCCAGGACAACTTTCAGTTAGTGAGAAACAATGTCCATCCCAGTACCAGTACCAGGAAGGTCATCCCGACAACATGCCAAAACCGCTTCAAAATTCTGGCTATTGACGAGGAAGAGGAAACGGAAGAAGTTCGGCTTGTGGGCGACTCCATGGTCCGTGGCCAACTAACCGAGTTCTGCGCCAGGGCACCCAGGACCAGAAAGCGATTCTGTATCCCAGGTGGCGGCGTGGACGACATTGTTGCGGCTCTGGAAGAGGTTTCCAGTCTCGCCCCCGCAAGCACTACGTACATCATCCACGTTGGATCTAACGATGTCCAACGGACGCGGTCAGAGGAACTACTTTGCAAGTACCGGCGGCTGATCAGGTCCTTCAAGGAAAAATCTAATAGAATCTTAATTTCAGGAATTGTTCCCCGGATTGATGTAGAAAACCGATTCTACAACATAGCTACCAGTACAAATCGCCGACTAGCCAAACTCTGCAGGGAGGAGAACATCGGCTTTGTCGACACGTGGGATAATTTTTACTATGATAAATCTTTGTTTTCAGGAGATGGTGTACATCTCAATGAAGTAGGAGCTGCACGTCTTGGTCGTCTGCTGAACGATGCAGTCAAGGATTTCCGTTCAAAAAACGGGGTCAACCAGACCCAAGACAGGGTAGTGTAAGTCAAATACGAACTGAAAATTCAGACAATGCACAATCAGTAACATCCAACTCTAATACTCTTAAGGTGTTTTATGTAAATGCTCGTAGCATACGCAATAAATTTTCAGATCTAGAGGAAATCGTGTTTACAGAACATTATGATATAATCGGCATTACAGAATCTTGGTTAAATACGGAAGACAGAGACTTTTTAGCCGAATATACGCTTCCTGGTTATACAATGTTTGAGAAAAGTCGGATCAATAGAAATGGAGGAGGAGTTCTGTTTTTTATAAAGGAAAGTCTTAATCCCGTCTTAATGTCAAAACCTCAAATTGCGAATATAGACATATCTTACGTACTATTAAATAATAAACGAGGAACTAAAATAACACTAGCTTTATTATACAGACCCCCATCTCAATCAGTGCAAACTGACAGTGAAATTTATGAACAAATTGCAGAAATAACTAACATACAAGATACCGTAATTCTTGGTGATTTCAACTTACCCGTGACTAAATGGGGCGATATTCTTACTTCACACTCTGGACACGACCTCTATGCTAACTTGCAAGAGAGTTCACTTTTTCAATTTGTACAATCTCCGACCCGTGGTAATAATGTGCTTGACCTTGTACTCGCAACAAAAGAAGAATTAATAGAGAATTTGAATGTTGGTGATGAATTCAGTAACAGCGACCATCGTACGATAACTTTCACTTTAAAGTTTACTAGTAACAAATCAAATAGCAGCATTGAGAAAGTCCCTAATTTCAAGAAAGCAAATTTTCATAAACTTAAATCAAAACTTAAAGAAACTGACTGGAGCTTTCTGACTAACAATAACGACATAAATACATCTTGGGAGTGTTTCACAACCACTTACCTTAAGGCAGTGCAAGACTGCATACCATCGAAAATACGGCGTCCAGGCCAAAATGATAAGCCCAAATGGTGGAATAAAGATATTTCAGACTGTCTGCTTGCTAAAAAATTTGCTAATGATAGATTAAAATCCTCACAAAATGACGAAGAACGGGTGAAATTTGTAGAGCTACGATGCAAAGCCAAAAAGTTAATTAAGCAAAGTAAAAACACCCTGGAGTTACATGTTGCGAATCAAAGTAAAACAAACCCGAAAGAATTCTATAGTTATATCAGAAAGAAAAAAGTAGTTACTTCAACTGTTGGACCGTTAGTCGATGAAAATGGAGAATACACCAAAGACGAAGTACAAATGAGTAATGCCCTCAATACCTTCTTTGCATCAGTTTTTACAACCGAAGACCTCAGTGATATCCCTACACCATCGCCGATTCAGATTGATAATTCAGATGTTCTAAGCAATATCACCGTTACAGAGAGAGAAGTATTGAATTGTTTAGATAAACTCAAGGTAAATAAAACGCCTGGACCTGATACAATCTCACCTAGAGTTCTAAAGGAAGCTAAGGATGAGCTCTCCAAACCACTGACATTGCTATTCAATGAATCCTTGCAGTCTGGGACTATGCCTGATCAGTGGAAGCTAGCCAACGTAACACCGATATTCAAAAAAGGCAGCAAATCCCTACCCAGTAACTATTGTCCAATTAGCTTAACCTCAATTGTATGTAAAATGCTAGAAACGGTCATAAGAGACAGACTCGTAAATCACTTAGAGGCAAATAACTTACTTAAAGATACTCAACACGGCTTTCGTAAAAAACGTTCCTGTTTAACAAACCTCTTAGACATCTACCACGATATCTTCAACCTCTACGATGAGAGTAAAGCTGTAGATATTATATACCTTGATTTTCAAAAGGCCTTTGACAAAGTTCCCCACAAACGATTACTGCTAAAACTAAAAGCGCATGGAATACAAGACGGTGTGTTGAAATGGATAGAAAATTGGCTCAGCGACAGAAAGCAAAGAGTAGTCATAAACGGTAAGGCATCTAAATGGACCAATGTAAGTAGTGGGGTACCCCAGGGATCGGTACTAGGACCAATTCTCTTTCTAATTTACATCAACGACATAGATGAGGGTCTCACCTGTACAGTCTCGAAATTTGCTGACGATACAAAAATTGCAAATAGCGTACTCTCAAAAGAACAAGTTGACGATATGCAACACAATCTAGATAAATTCATGTTGGGCCCAAATTTGGCAAATGAGTTTCAATGCGGATAAATGTAAAGTACTACATATCGGATACCTAAATGAGAAAGCAAACTATTCGATGAATGGCACTCAGCTTAAGAATGTAAACAAAGAAACCGATCTGGGAGTAACAATATCGAGTAACCTAAAACCGAGTCAACAATGTTCAGAAGTTGTTAAGAAGGCAAACAAAATAATTGGCTTTATAGGCAGGTCATTTGAGCATAAATCCAAAGATGTTATCCTAACCCTTTACAATTCCTTAGTCCGCCCTCTTCTGGAATACTGCGTTCAATCCTGGTGCCCTTATTACCAAAAAGATATAAACAAGCTAGAACGAGTTCAACGTAGAGTTACCAAAATGATACCTAGCCTAAAGAACAAACCATACGAAGAGCGTCTTAGAGAATTAAATCTATTTCCTTTAACCCAGCGCAGATTAAGAGGCGACTTAATTCAAGTGTTCAAAATCATCAAAGGCATCGACAATATGAACTGTAGTAAGTACTTCACTATCGACCAATCTAATTACACGCGGGGAAACGGTTGCAAAATTATTGGTAAATCTTTTAACTCACACGAATCTAAGAATTTCTTCTTCAATCGAGTTGTCAACTTGTGGAATGGGCTTCCCCGAGACGTTATAGACTGCAGCACCGTTGATTCATTTAAACTCCGCTTAGACAAATATCTCGCATCAAACCCGCGACTGACTGCGTTTGTAAATGAATAACTTTATTGTATACCCCCCTCAGTTACTAACCCATCTGTCCCCTACTAACTTCCTAATCCTGCCACGGACATTAGTTCTAGGGCAGTAGTTCCCTTTCCAATGTTCCCTTACCCACTCTAAACCACTGTTTGGACACTTGATCCTCAGTGTTTTGGAGGACAAGCAGCCTAGAAGGGTCACTAGACCTGTTGTTGCTTGATTTCCTTTGTACTCCTTTGTACTCCTTTGTACCACCATGACGTAATTAGCTTGTTTACCCCTTCACCACCATGACGTAATTAGCTTGTTTACCCCTTCACCACCATGACGTAATTAGCTTGTTTACCCCTTCACCACCATGACGTAATTAGCTTGTTTACCCCTTCACCACCATGACGTAATTAGCTTGTTTACCCCTTCACCACCATGACGTAATTAGCTTGTTTACCCCTTCACCACCATGACGTAATTAGCTTGTTTACCCCTTCACCACCATGACGTAATTAGCTTGTTTACCCCTTCACTACCATGACGTAATTAGCTTGTTTACCCCTTCACCACCATGACGTAATTAGTTTGTTTACCCCTTCACCACCATGACGTAATTAGCTTGTTTACCCCTTCACCACCATGACGTAATTAGCTTGTTTAGCCCTTCACCACCATGACGTAATTAGCTTGTTTAGCCCTTCACCACCATGACGTAATTAGCTTGTTTACCTCTTCACCACCATGACGTAATTAGCTTGTTTACCCCTTCACCACCATGACGTAATTAGTTTGTTTACCCCTTCACCACCATGACGTAATTAGCTTGTTTACCCCTTCACTACCATGACGTAATTAGCTTGTTTACCCCTTCACCACCATGACGTAATTAGCTTGTTTACCTCTTCACCACCATGACGTAATTAGCTTGTTTACCCCTTCACCACCATGACGTAATTAGCTTGTTTACCCCTTCACCACCATGACGTAATTAGCTTGTTTACCCCTTCACCACCATGACGTAATTAGCTTGTTTACCCCTTCACCACCATGACGTAATTAGCTTGTTTACCCCTTCACCACCATGACGTAATTAGCTTGTTTACCCCTTCACCACCATGACGTAATTAGCTTGTTTACCCCTTCACCACCATGACGTAATTAGCTTGTTTACCCCTTCACCACCATGACGTAATTAGCTTGTTTACCCCTTCACCACCATGACATAATTAGCTTGTTTACCCATTCACCATCATGACGTAATTAGCTTGTTTACCCCTTCACCACCATGACGTAATTAGCTTGTTTACCCCTTCACCACCATGACGTAATTAGCTTGTTTACCCCTTCATCACCATGACGTAATTTCCATCTTAAGGGACCCCACCTCACTTTTTTTTCTCTTTCTCTCCCTCTCTCTTTGCCTTGTATCCATTCGGCCCCATTCAGCCTACTGTTTTAAGACTTTTACCCCCATCCAGGTGTCAATATTTTCCTTGCGAGCGGTAGCGAGCCAGCATATATGTATTTTTTTTTTTACATCAAGCTAAATTTGTAAATTTTTCTATCTATCTATCTATTCTATCTATATGCTGAGGCCCAATCCCCATTTTGGGGGTAGCCGACTCAAGACAGAGCAAGAATAGGGAAAACACAAAAACAACATAAAACAAAAAATAAACACAGATAAAAAACACAAACTCTCACACATCCAGGTCACCCAATTTTTCGATTGGAAAATTTCTCCGGCGAAGCCGGATTTCTCCATACAATGCTGGCTTGCTATCGCTCGCCAGGAAGAAATCGACACCTGGATGGGGATAAACGTCTTAAAACAGTTTGCTGAATGGGGCCGAATGGATACAAGCTAGAGAAAGAGAGAAAAGGAGAGCAAGAGAAAAAATGCATGTGACCCCCCCTTAATCTGGTTATCATTACACGGTTTTCTTTAGTATATAATCTACTCCTGCGATGCAAATGGGTACATACGATCTCAATAACCCTCTTAGTAACATAGGTCCTTCTTAAACTGCATACAATCATCTAATTTTATCCAGAATCAAAGGTAAAAAGGCGTCATGGTACTGAAGGGGTTAAAATTATTCAATATTGTTTGCCGTTATTGACTGCAGGGGAGTGTGTGTGTGTGTGTTTGTGTGTGTGTGATGTGTGCATGTACTGCATTTTATGTGGGTGGGTGTACATGGGTTTGTTTGTGTGCGCATGTGTGTGTGTGTGTGAGTTTGTATGTAAGGAAGTGTGTGTATGCGTGTGTTTTCGAGGAAGCGCCCTTGGGATAGTTTTAATAGTTTTAAGAGCTTGTGTGAGTGAAAGTGAGTCAGTGCATGTGTGTGTTTGTGTAAGTCAGTGTATGTGTGTGTTTGTGTGGTGAGTGAGTCAGTGCATGTGTGTGTTTGTGTAAGTCAGTGTATGTGTGTGTTTGTGTGGTAAATGTGTGTGTGTGTGTGTGTGTGTAAGTCAGTGTATGTGTGTGTTTGTGTGGTAAGTGTGTGTGTGTATGTGTGTTTGTGTAAGTCAGTGCATGTGTGTGTTTGTGTGGTGAGTGAGTCAGTGCATGTGTGTGTTTGTGTAAGTCAGTGTATGTGTGTGTTTGTGTGGTAAGTGTGTGTGTGTGTGTGTGTGTAAGTCAGTGTATGTGTGTGTTTGTGGTAAGTGTGTGTGTGTGTGTGTTTGTGTAAGTCAGTGTATGTGTGTGTTGTGAGTGAGTCAGTGTATGTGTGTGGTGAGTGAGTCGGTGTTTGTGTGTGTGGTGAGTGAGTCAGTGTGTGTGTGTGGTGAGTGAGTCAGTGTATGTGTGTGTTTGTGTGTGTTGTGAGTGAGTCAGTGTATGTGTGTGTTTGTGTGTGTGGTGAGTGAGTACAAAGGAGTACAAAGGAGTACAAAGGAAATCAAGCAACAACAGATCCAGTGACCCTTCTAGGTTGCTTGTCCTCCAAAACACTGAGGATCAAGTGTCCAAACAGTGGTTTAGAGTGGGTAAGGGAACATTGGAAATGGAATTACTGCCCTGGAACTAATGTCCGTGGCAGGATTAGGAAGTTAGTAGGGGACAGATGGGTTAGTAACTGAGGGGGGGATAAAATAAAGTTATTCATTTACAAACGCAGTCAGTCGCGGGTTTGATGCGAGATATTTGTCTAGGCGGAGTTTAAATGAATCAACGGTGATGCAGTCTATAACGTTTCGGGGAAGCCCATTCCACAAGTTGACAACTCGATTGAAGAAGAAATTCTTAGATTCGTGCGAGTTAAAAGATTTACCAATAATTTTGCAACCGTTTCCCCGCGTGTAATTAGATTGGTCGATAGTGAAGTACTTACTACAGTTCATATTGTCGATGCCTTTGATGATTTTGAACACTTGAATTAAGTCGCCTCTTAATCTGCGCTGGGTTAAAGGAAATAGATTTAATTCTCTAAGACGCTCTTCGTATGGTTTGTTCTTTAGGCTAGGTATCATTTTGGTAACTCTACGTTGAACTCGTTCTAGCTTGTTTATATCTTTTTGGTAATAAGGGCACCAGGATTGAACGCAGTATTCCAGAAGAGGGCGGACTAAGGAATTGTAAAGGGTTAGGATAACTTCTTTGGATTTATGCTCAAATGACCTGCCTATAAAGCCAATTATTTTGTTTGCCTTCTTAACAACTTCTGAACATTGTTGACTCGGTTTTAGGTTACTCGATATTGTTACTCCCAGATCGGTTTCTCTGTTTACATTCTTAAGCTGAGTGCCATTCATCGAATAGTTTGCTTTCTCATTTAGGTATCCGATATGTAGTACTTTACATTTATCCGCATTGAAACTCATTTGCCAAATTTGGGCCCAACATGACAATTTATCTAGATTGTGTTGCATATCGTCAACTTGTTCTTTTGAGAGTACGCTATTTGCAATTTTTGTATCGTCAGCAAATTTTGAGATTGTACAGGTGAGACCCTCATCTATGTCGTTGATGTAAATTAGAAAGAGAATTGGTCCTAGTACCGATCCCTGGGGTACCCCGCTACTTACATTGGTCCATTTTGATGCCTTACCGTTTATGACTACTCTTTGCTTTCTGTCGCTGAGCCAATTTTCTATCCATTTCAACACACCGTCTTGTATTCCATGCGCTTTTAGTTTTAGCAGTAAACGTTTGTGGGGAACTTTGTCAAAGGCCTTTTGAAAATCAAGGTATATAATATCTACAGCTTTACTCTCATCGTAGAGGTTGAGGATATCGTGGAAGAAGTCTAAGAGGTTTGTTAAACAGGAACGTTTTTTACGAAAGCCGTGTTGAGTATCTTTAAGTATGTTATTTTCCTCTAAGTGATTTACGAGTCTGTCTCGTATGACCGTTTCTAGCATTTTACATACAACTGAGGTTAAGCTAATTGGACGATAGTTACTGGATAGGGATTTGCTGCCTTTTTTGAATATCGGTGTTACGTTGGCTAGCTTCCACTGATCGGGCATAGTTCCAGACTGCAAGGATTTATTGAATAGTAATGTCAGTGGTTTAGAGAGCTCATCCTTAGCTTCCTTTAGAACTCTAGGCGAGATTGTATCAGGTCCAGGCGTTTTATTTACCTTGAGTTTATCTAAACAATTCAATACTTCTCTCTCTGTAACGGTGATATTGCTTAAAACATCTGAATTATCAATCTGAATCGGCGATGGTGTAGGGATATCACTGAGGTCTTCTGTTGTAAAAACTGATGCAAAGAAGGTATTGAGGGCATTACTCATTTGTTCTTCGTCTTTGGTGTATTCTCCATTTTCATCGACTAACGGTCCAACAGTTGAAGTAACTACTTTTTTCTTTCTGATATAACTATAGAATTCTTTCGGGTTTGTTTTACTTTGATTCGCAATATGTAACTCTAAGGTCTTTTTACTTTGCTTAATTAACTTTTTGGCTTTGCGTCGTAGCTCTACAAATTTCAGCCGTTCTTCGTCATTTTGTGAGGATTTTAATCTATCATTAGCAAATTTTTTAGCAAGCAGGCAGTTTGAAATATCTTTATTCCACCATTTGGGCTTATTATTATGGCCTGGACGCCGAGTTTTCGATGGTATGCAGTCTTGCACTGCTTTTAGGTAAGTGGCTTCGAATAACTTCCAAGATGTATTTATGTCGTTATTGTGAATTAAAAAGCTCCAGTCAGTTTCTTTAAACATAGCTCTAAGTTTATGGAAGTTTGCTTTCTTGAAATTAGGGACTTTTTCGATGCTACTATTTGGTTCGTTACTAGTAAACTTTAAAGTGAAAGTTATCGTATGATGGTCGCTGTTACTGAATTCATCACCAGTCAGTGTATGTGTGTGTTGTGAGTGAGTCAGTGTATGTGTGTGTGGTGAGTCTGTGTGTGTGGTGAGTCTGTGTGTGTGTGTGTATAAAGCCCTCTGTCCACCTCCATACATCACACTCAGCCCCACACATGTGTACATGACGTTGTGTGAGTGTGTAAAGCCCTCTGTCCACCTTCATTCATCACACTCAAACCCACATGTGTACGTGACGTGTATGTATGTGTGTGTGTGTGTGTGTGAGAGAGAGAGAGAGAGAGAGAGAGAGAGAGAGAGAGAGAGAGAGAGTACAAAGGAGTACAAAGGAAATCAAGCAACAACAGGTCTAATGACCCTTCTAGGCTGCTTGTCCTCCAAAACACTGAGGATCAAGTGTCCAAACAGTGGTTTAGAGTGGGTAAGGGAACATGGGAAAGGGAACTACTGCCCTGGAACTAATGTCCATGGCAGGACTAGGAAGTTAGTAGGGGACATATGGGTTAGTAACTGAGGGGAGGATAAAATAAAGTTATTCATTTACAAACGCAGTCAGTCGCGGGTTTGATGCGAGATATTTGTCTAGGCGGAGTTTAAATGAATCAACGGTGCTGCAGTCTATAACGTCTCGGGGAAGCCCATTCCACAAGTTGACAACTCGATTGAAGAAGAAATTCTTAGATTCGTGCGAGTTAAAAGATTTACCAATAATTTTGCAACCGTTTCCCCGCGTGTAATTAGATTGGTCGATAGTGAAGTACTTACTACAGTTCATATTGTCGATGCCTTTGATGATTTTGAACACTTGAATTAAGTCGCCTCTTAATCTGCGCTGGGTTAAAGGAAATAGATTTAATTCTCTAAGACGCTCTTCGTATGGTTTGTTCTTTAGGCTAGGTATCATTTTGGTAACTCTACGTTGAACTCGTTCTAGCTTGTTTATATCTTTTTGGTAATAAGGGCACCAGGATTGAACGCAGTATTCCAGAAGAGGGCGGACTAAGGAATTGTAAAGGGTTAGGATAACTTCTTTGGATTTATGCTCAAATGACCTGCCTATAAAGCCAATTATTTTGTTTGCCTTCTTAACAACTTCTGAACATTGTTGACTCGGTTTTAGGTTACTCGATATTGTTACTCCCAGATCGGTTTCTCTGTTTACATTCTTAAGCTGAGTGCCATTCATCGAATAGTTTGCTTTCTCATTTAGGTATCCGATATGTAGTACTTTACATTTATCCGCATTGAAACTCATTTGCCAAATTTGGGCCCAACATGACAATTTATCTAGATTGTGTTGCATATCGTCAACTTGTTCTTTTGAGAGTACGCTATTTGCAATTTTTGTATCGTCAGCAAATTTTGAGATTGTACAGGTGAGACCCTCATCTATGTCATTGATGTAAATTAGAAAGAGAATTGGTCCTAGTACCGATCCCTGGGGTACCCCGCTACTTACATTGGTCCATTTTGATGCCTTACCGTTTATGACTACTCTTTGCTTTCTGTCGCTGAGCCAATTTTCTATCCATTTCAACACACCGTCTTGTATTCCATGCGCTTTTAGTTTTAGCAGTAAACGTTTGTGGGGAACTTTGTCAAAGGCCTTTTGAAAATCAAGGTATATAATATCTACAACTTTACTCTCATCGTAGAGGTTGAGGATATCGTGGAAGAAGTCTAAGAGGTTTGTTAAACAGGAACGTTTTTTACGAAAGCCGTGTTGAGTATCTTTAAGTATGTTATTTTCCTCTAAGTGATTTACGAGTCTGTCTCGTATGACCGTTTCTAGCATTTTACATACAACTGAGGTTAAGCTAATTGGACGATAGTTACTGGATAGGGATTTGCTGCCTTTTTTGAATATCGGTGTTACGTTGGCTAGCTTCCACTGATCGGGCATAGTTCCAGACTGCAAGGATTTATTGAATAGTAATGTCAGTGGTTTAGAGAGCTCATCCTTAGCTTCCTTTAGAACTCTAGGCGAGATTGTATCAGGTCCAGGCGTTTTATTTACCTTGAGTTTATCTAAACAATTCAATACTTCTCTCTCTGTAACGGTGATATTGCTTAGAACATCTGAATTATCAATCTGAAACGGCGATGGTGTAGGGATATCACTGAGGTCTTCTGTTGTAAAAACTGATGCAAAGAAGGTATTGAGGGCATTACTCATTTGTTCTTCGTCTTTGGTGTATTCTCCATTTTCATCGACTAACGGTCCAACAGTTGAAGTAACTACTTTTTTCTTTCTGATATAACTATAGAATTCTTTCGGGTTTGTTTTACTTTGATTCGCAATATGTAACTCTAAGGTCTTTTTACTTTGCTTAATTAACTTTTTGGCTTTGCGTCGTAGCTCTACAAATTTCAGCCGTTCTTCGTCATTTTGTGAGGATTTTAATCTATCATTAGCAAATTTTTTAGCAAGCAGGCAGTTTGAAATATCTTTATTCCACCATTTGGGCTTATTATTATGGCCTGGACGCCGAGTTTTCGATGGTATGCAGTCTTGCACTGCTTTTAGGTAAGTGGCTTCGAATAACTTCCAAGATGTATTTATGTCGTTATTGTGAATTAAAAAGCTCCAGTCAGTTTCTTTAAACATAGCTTTAAGTTTATGGAAGTTTGCTTTCTTGAAATTAGGGACTTTTTCGATGCTACTATTTGGTTCGTTACTAGTAAACTTTAAAGTGAAAGTTATCGTATGATGGTCGCTGTTACTGAATTCATCACCAACATTCAAATTCTCTATTAATTCTTCTTTTGTTGCAAGTACAATGTCAAGAACGTTATTACCACGGGTCGGCGTTCCAACAAATTGATAAAGCGAACTCTCTTGCAAGTTCGTATACAAGTCATGTCCGGAGTGTGAAGTAAGAGTATCGCCCCACTTGGTCACAGGTAAATTAAAGTCACCAAAAATTACGGTATCTTGTGAGTTACTTACATCTGCAATTTGTTCGTAAATTTCTCGGTCAGTTTGCACTGATTGAGCTGGAGGTCTGTATATTAATGCAAGTATTATTTTGGTACCTTTATTATTCTTTATTAGCACAAAAGATGCGTCGACGTTCACAATTTGAGGTTTTGACAAGAGGGTAGGGTTAAGACTTTCTTTGATATAAAGTAAAACGCCACCTCCATTTCGATTTATTCGGCTTTTCTCAAACATTACATAACCGGGAAGTGAATACTCTGCTAAAAAGTCTCTATCTTCTGTATTGAGCCAAGATTCTGTTATGCCAATCACATCATAATTTTCTGTAAACACTAGCTCCTCTAAATCTGAAAATTTATTGCGTATGCTACGAGCGTTTGCATAGAAAACCTTTAAATTTGTTATTTTAGAACTCACGGAACGCGCTTTAATAATGTTTTTGGTTCTTGTCGGATCTACATTTATGTTCATGGCTGTCCTCGGTCCTCGCTGTCTCCGGTCCTTATCGC
>JBAKBP010022988.1:12500-17500 GCA_037953745.1 Lithodes maja | reverse complement strand
CTTCTGAAGTCCTAATTTAACTAACTAATCTATTTTAACTAACTATTCTATTTTAACTAACTAATCCATTTTAACTAACTAATCTATTTTATCTAACTAATCTATTTTAACTAACTATCCCATTTTAACTAACTAATCTATTTTAACTAACTAATCTATTTTAACTAACTATCCCATTTTAACTAACTATCCTATTTTAACTAACTAATCTATTTTAACTAACTAATCTATTTTAACTAACTAATCTATTTTAACTAACTATCCCATTTTAACTAACTAATCTATTTTAACTAACTAATCTATTTTAACTAACTAATCTATTTTAACTAACTAATCTATTTTAACTAACTATCCTATTTTAACTAACTAATCTATTTTAACTAACTAATCTATTTTAACTAACTATCCTATTTTAACTAACTAATCTATTTTAACTAACTATCCTATTTTAACTAACTAATCTATTTTAACTAACTAATCTATTTTAACTAACTAATCTATTTTCACTAACTATCCCATTTTAACTAACTAATCTATTTTAACTAACTAATCTATTTTAACTAACTATCCTATTTTAACTAACTAATCTATTTTAACTAATCTATTTTAACTAACTAATATATTTTAACTAACTATTCTATTTTAACTAACTAATCTATTTTAACTAACTATTCTATTTTAACTAATCTATTTTAACTAACTAATCTATTTTAACTAACTTCTATTTTAACTAACTAATCTATTTTAACTAACTAATCTATTTTAACTAACTATTCTATTTTAACTAACTAATCTATTTTAACTAACTAATCTATTCTATTTTAACTAACTAATCTATTTTAACTAACTAATCTATTTTAACTAACTAATCTATTTTAACTAACTTCTATTTTAACTAACTAATCTATTTTAACTAACTAATCTATTTAACTAACTATTCTATTTTAACTAACTAATCTATTTTAACTAACTAATCTATTTTAACTAACTAATCTATTTGTTTTCCTTTCCAGATGCTCGTGTTGACCACCTGGGGTCGAGTGGGTGTGGTGGCAGCTGGTTTGTGTGTGGTAGCTGTGGCGGTGGTGTTGGTGATGTGTGTGGTGGGTCAAGGGTGCTGGCTCAACACTCTATTACTTAATGGTTAGTACTGCACACGCCTAACTTTATATAGTTTGTCGATTATATGACCTTTTGCCCCATTTCTTTGTCAATATTAAGACCTTTTGTGCCATTTAGGTGTCAATTTGTTCCTGGCGAACGATAGTGAGCCTGTAATTTTAAGAGGAATAACAAAGAAATGGGGTGAAAGGTCTTAAAATCGTCTAACTAACGTCTTACAATCTCAAAACTAATGGGGCTAAACATGAGGGAGAAGGGGGTGAAGAAAAAGCAACCACCTTCCCCTTAAGGCTTTTGTGGGGAGATTGTAGGCACCAATCAAGTAGGGTAGTATCCAGGGGAAGCCACATAGGCATTTGATAAGAAGTTGCTGGAACTCCTGTTTCATTTGCCTGGCTTAATCCAGCTAACTCTCACAAACACCTCCTCCTCCTATTCATTTCACTACACTTTACATGCACACCGCTTCTTTCTAACACACCTAAATTACATCTAATGTACAGTCTTTGTGCCTCATTTACACTGAGAGCAATCCAGCTAGCTCTCACAAACACCTCCTCCTCCTATCCACTTCACTACACTAAACATGCACACCACACTTCATTCCTCCACACCAAAATTAAAAAAACACAAAATGATAAATTTTAGCCCAGCCTCGGAGTCCCCAGGGGGGGGGACCATAAATGCCCCCTCACCCGACCGACCATCCCCTGACGACCCCACACAATTACCTGGACCTCGGCCTGTTACTCTTTCTATTAATTTCTGCAACATTCGCGGACTTTCCTCTAACTTTCACTCTGTTGAGCACCATCTCTCCTCCTACAAACCTGATCTTCTCTTCCTCACCGAAACCCAGGTGTCTGTAGCAACATCCAGCAACCCCTTCTCTGTATCCTCCTACTTTCTCTATCCTAGTTTCAAAGCCAAAGGCGGATGTTGTGCATATGTGCACAACAAACTCACTTGCTCTCGTGTTCCCGATTTCGACTCCTCTGAATTCTCAACTTTATGGCTCAAACTTTCCTGTCATTCTCTTACTAAATATTTCTGTGCTGTCTATCTTTCCCCTAACTCTACCAACTTTCCTAAATTCTTTGACTATCTAAACTCTACAGTAGAACACATTCTATCCATTTCTCCTTTCTCAGAAATCTCCATCTTAGGAGATTTCAACGTTCACCACCGCCAATGGCTCTCCTCTCACACTACTGATCCACCTGGTGAACAAGCCTACGTCTTTTCTATCCTAAATGACCTAGAGCAGTTAGTTCAGCAACCCACCCGTATCCCGGATCGCATCGGAGATCGGCCCAACATTCTTGACCTGTTTCTAACTTCTAACCCTTCTTCTTATACTGTCGATCTTTTCTCTCCTTTGGGCTCCTCCGACCATAAACTTATCTCTGTCACCTGTCCTATCTCTCCAGTACAGCCACCCGATCCTCCTAGCCGGCGGCGCTTGTGGCACTTTGGCGCTGCCGACTGGGAGGCTCTTCGGCAGTACTTCTTTGATTTCCCATGGAATGATTTCTGCTTCCATGGCCGAGGACCCTCGGAGAGTGCTGAACGCATTACCGAGGTAATCCTATCGGGCATGGAAGCATACATTCCATTCTCTTTCTCTCAGACTAATGCTAAAAAATCTTGGTTTACTCACGCCTGTTCTACTGCTGTCCGCAATAAGGAGGAAGCATTCAAACGGTACCGACGCCTTAAAACTCAAGACTCTCATTCTTCATATGTTTCTGCCCGGAATCAAGCCAAATCTGTTCTTCGACTTGCCAAACACTCTTTCATCAATAATAAATGCACTGAACTATCCAACTCTAGCTCTTCCCAAGCTTTCTGGCATCTAGCCAAAAACCTCTCCAACAATTTCTCTTCCTCGTCTTTCCCTCCCCTTTCCCACTCTGATGGCACAACCATCACTTCTTCCTCTGACAAAGCTAAACTCTTCGCTCAAACTTTTGCTAGAAACTCCACCTTGGATGATTCCGGTGCTATTCCTCCCTCTCCGCCCTCCTCTCTCTTACTTATGCCTAATATCCTAATCTCTTCTAAAGATGTACTTTCTACCCTCTCTGGGCTTAACACTAATAAGGCGTACGGTCCGGACGGTGTTCCTCCTGTTGTTCTCAAAAACTGTGCTTCCGTGCTGACTCCCTGCCTAGGCAAACTCTTTCGTCTCTGTCTATCCTCTGACGTCTTCCCTTCATGTTGGAAGTTTGCTCACATTCAACCTGTCCCAAAGAAGGGTGACCGCTCTCAACCCTCCAACTATCGTCCAATTGCTCTTATCTCTTGTCTTTCTAAAGTTTTTGAAACTATTCTTGCTTCCAAATTTCTTAAGCATTTCTCTTCTCATAATCTGCTCTCAGATCGCCAGTATGGCTTCCTTAAGGGTCGCTCTACTGGTGATCTTCTTTCATATCTTACTAACTCTTGGTCATCCTCCTTTCGGGACTTCGGTGAGACTTTTTCTATTGCACTAGACATATCGAAAGCCTTCGATAGAGTCTGGCATAAATCTTTAATTTCTAAACTACCCTCCTTCGGTTTCTATCCCTCCATCTGTGCCTTTGTCTCTAATTTCCTTTCCGGCCGTTCCATAGCTGCGGTTGTGGACGGCCATTGTTCACTTCCTCACCCTATAAACTCCGGTGTTCCTCAGGGCTCTGTCCTATCTCCTATTCTCTTTCTAATTTTTATAAATGATCTCCTTAACTGTACCTTAATTCCCATCCATTCATACGCAGACGACTCAACCTTACACTACTCCATTAGTTTTTCAGAACGCCCCAGCCAGCAATCCCTCAACGACAAACGTAATGAAGCCATAGAACTCTTAAATTCTGATCTAAATACTATTTCCAATTGGGGCAGAGAAAACCTTGTTAACTTTAATGCTTCCAAAACCCAATTTCTCCATCTATCTACCCGTCAGGATCTCCCAGCGGACTATCCCTTATTCTTCAACAATACAAAAATCAACCCTTCATCTTCTCTCAATATTCTTGGTGTCTCTTTTTCTTCTGCTCTCATTTGGAAGGACCATATTACCAGTCTTGCTAAGGCAGCCTCCCAGAAGCTGGGTGTGCTCAACCGCCTTAGGGGGTTCTTTTCCCCTGCACAGCTTCTTGCTCTGTACAGGGGCATCGTGCGCCCTTGTATTGAGTATTGTTCACATGTGTGGGGAGGTTCCTCTCACACCGCTCTCCTAGACAAAGTTGAAAGGAAGGCCTTTCGTATCATTAACTCCCGTCCACTCACCAACTCTCTGCAATCTCTCTCTCTCCGCCGCAATGTTGCATCTCTCTCGCTATTCTATCGCTACTATAATAATCAGTGTTCCTCAGAGCTATCCCAGTTCATACCACCTCCTTTACGTAGGGCACGTGGTACCCGTCTTGCAACTCAATCCCACCTCTACTCTGTGCAACTCTCCAACCCAAGAGTGAAACGTTACTCTCAAACTTTCTTCTACTCAACATCTGAGCTCTGGAACTCTCTCCCAGAATCAGTCTTTCCCTCTTCCTATGACTTAAATTGCTTCAAACTCTGTGTGTCCAGGCATTTTGGCTCGAACGTCCCTTGATTTTGGCCCTGTCACTCTTTCAACTATGGGGGAGGCACTCGCTATAGGCAGTTATGCCTTTTGCCTCCCTCAATCACATAGAAAAAAAAAACAAAAAACAAAAAAAAAAGTCGAGGTTAATAAGTGTTGTCAGATATCTCACAAAGTTTCGGACACTGACTAATACTCTGAGGGATAAGTACTTTTCCCTGTAACTATAAAGATACCAATAACACTTGTTGAGCGAAAACCACTGAAATATATGACAACACTTAATACCCCCGATTGTACGTACCTTGAT
>JBAKBP010022988.1:0-10000 GCA_037953745.1 Lithodes maja | reverse complement strand
ATTTCCCGGCCGAAGGCCGGTTCCTCTTAAATTACAGGCTCGCTATCGCTCGCCAGGAAAAAATTGACACCTAAATGGTCCAAGCCCCAGGGGAGGTGTGGTGGAGTGGTCTTGCCACTGGCCTGGTAATCCAAAGGTCCCGGGTTCAAATCCCGATGTATCAATGGGAAGATATTATTGGGATGGAATTTGTGCTGTACCTAGTATCAGTGCATTACCACAAGCCCACCGAAACGTCAATAAAATACCCTCATTGTTCCCTGATTAAATAGCACTGTATGAATATTCCCATATTCAAAATATGCTATAGGGGTGCAATGCCTGGTGAGTTATCTGCTCAACAGGTGGCGTTGTGTGTGTGTAAGTGTGAGAGTCCGAGTGTAGGTGGTGAGACAGTGAAGCACGGGAACGAGGTGGCTTCAGAGATGGGGTCGTTTCGGGCCATGAGTGAGCACCGTGCCTCATGTGAAGGCAAGATGGCAGGTGCTCGTTGTACTCTACGTGCTTCACATGTCTCACTCCCTAGACTGGAACAAGACCTCACGGGCTTCACTGTTCATTGTAAAGCGGTGAATGTTAAGGCTCTCAGCCTATGCCCGAGAGGAAGTAAGTTGGAAAAAAAAAAAAAAAAAAAAAAAAAAAAAAAAAAGCGATCTTGAAATTGACAGAAATGGGGCGACAGTTGTTGCTGTTGTTGTTCCCCAAGCTGCCTGGCCGAACGGCCCCGAGCAAGGCCAAGGCCACAACCGAGCGCCCCCACAGAACCCTCCCTGCCGACCACAATAAAGCCTGGGTGACCGAAGCCACTCCATGGCGGGGAGCTGAGGAGGGCGACAGAAACGCCCGGGAAACCAAAGCCCCACCCTGGGCCCTGTGCCCCTCAGCAATTATGAAGAGAAAGTTGAGGGGCAAAGGAAAAAATGTGACGCTTTGGCTTCCAATCTTGTTAGATTGGGAGGTCAATCCACGGAAGAGATGCCGTCACTTGAGATCTAGAAAATATATAAGTAAAAGGAACAGACAGAGTAAGCTATGGGTATGGCAGAGATCGCTCAGTTCTCACTCTGATAGATCAGCCCATCACCACATGACTAGAACCCAATCCTCTCAGCCTCAGCTAGGAAAGGCCCTAGAAAGCCACCTTTGGCGGGGGGATAGCTCCCCTACTTCAACCCCTATCGGGGTTGGGCACCCGCCCTGGGGCGCCAGTTCTTAAAATCGCCAAACTAATGGGGCGAACGTCTTAAAATCTCAAAAGCAATAAGGCTTAACATGAGGGAGAAAGGGATCCAGAAAAAACATACCCCAAGTCATACTCTCCCCTTAAAAGGCTACAGACTACCTCGATGAATCCTTTTAGGTATCATACATCCTTCCTAAGCTTCATACAGTCGTCTTAATGTGTCTGTAATATAATAGATGGGATCACCGTTAATTAAAGGGTTAAAGGGGAGATTTCCACTTGAGGGATTTTTTTCTTTACCCCTTTCTCCCTCATGGTTAGCCCCATTGCTTTTGCTATTTTAAGACGTTCGCCCCATTAGTTTGGCGATTTTAAGAACTTTCGCCCCATTTCTGTCAATTTTAAGACTTCGTGCCATTTAGGCGTCGATTTTTTCCTGGCGAGCGATAGCGAGCCTGTAATTTAAGAGGAACAGGCCTTCGTCCGGGACATTTTTCTACCGAAAAATGTACACATTTATCTTGAAAGGGGGTCATGGGGGTGTAATTTCAAGCTTGATGGAATTCTAGGGAACTAACTAAAAACCTCCCTTTAAACTATACGGTAATCCATTTTTGTTTATTCTGTATTGCTCTAAGTAAGAATAATATGCAGTACCATTGATATTTCCATAGTTCAAAGGGTGGTGAAGGTATTGGTCGGCTCATTTATGTCTCTCTATATTATTCTAGTTTCCTCCCTACACCTCCATCAAAGCTTTAAAAAACACCTACCCAAGACCCTCCTTCAAGATTAATGTGTACAATTTTCGATAGCAAAAATGTCCTTCATCTTAAATTACAAGCTCGCTATCGCTCGCCAGGAGAACATCGACACCTAAATGACACGCAAAGTCTAAATATTGACAACAAATGTGGCGAAAGGTCTTAAAATCGCCAAACTAATGGGCCGAACGTCTTAAGATTTGAACATTTTAGGGCTAAACATGAAGAAGTAAGGGGACCAGAAAAACTACCCCTCTCCCCTTAAAGAATGTCATGTATTGGAAGCTATACATACATCATATAGTCCTCATCCTTTGAATATGGAAGATATGTATCATTGGTATTCATTTTATAAGTGAAGTTATGTATTCTAATGATTAATATTAATGATATTCATTTCGAAACCGAGTTGACAAACACACAGCTGCTGAAGTCAGAACCCCCCCCCCCCTCTCTCTCTCTCTCTCTCTCGAACCCCCTCTCGCTCTCTCTCTCTCTCTCTCTCTCTCTCTCTCTCTCTCTCTCTCTCTCTCTCTCGAACCCCCTCTCTCTCGACCCCCTCCCCGCTCTCTCGAACCCTCTCTCTCGACCCCCTCCCCCCTCTCTCTCGACACCCTCCCCCCTCTCTCTCTCTCTGTCTCACACTCTCTCTCTCGAACCCCCTCTCTCTCGACCCCCTCCCCACCTCTCTCTCTCTCTCTCTCGCACACACTCTGTCTTTCTCTCTCTCTCTCACCCTCTCTCTCGCACACACTGTCTTTTTTTCTCTCTCTGTCTCTCGCTCGCACACAGTCTTTTTTTTCTCTCTCTCTCTCTCTCTCTCTCTCTCTCTCTCTCTCTCTCTCTCTCTCTCTCTCTCGGTGTGTGTTGATGTCATGGTTATCACTTCCTCTGCGTGTGCGTGTGTGTGGGCGTGTGTGTGTGTGTGTGTGGGTGTTATTGAGTCCTATCACTTCCATGTGTGTTGTGGTAACGGGTCAAGTAGCCTGTAGATGTGTTATGATCACAGGGTAATTTATACATAATTTATACATAATTTATACATAATTTATACACCATTTATGCATAATTTATACACCGTTTATGCTGCACTTGTTGTTATCCTTCCTTGTTGTTGTGGTCTTAACCCCTTCTGTACCGCGACGTCTTTTAAACTTTATTCTGGGTACTATTAGACAATTGTATACAGTTTAAAAAGGGACCCCATCAATTAACAGGCTTCGAACTATCTCACTTAACCCTTTTTACTACCACAGATCCTTCTTAAACTGCACACAATCGTCTAAATATAGCTAGCTATAATACAATTAAAAAGACGTCGCCGGTACAGAAGGGGATAAGGGTAGATTTCCACTTGAAGGAGGGTTTTTTTCGGGACCCTTTCTCCCTCATGTTGATTTTTTCCTGGCGAGCGATAGCGAGCCTGTAGTTTTAAGGGGGACATTTTTCTACCGAAAAATGTACACATTTATCTTGAAAGGGGGTCTAGGGGTTATTTTCTTAAGCTTGATGGAGGTCTAGCGAGGAAACTAATAACACTAGTATTAAGGCCTATGACTTCCCTGTGTGTAAGTGTAAGTATATATGTGTGTTATGGTAACTGGTCAAGTAGCCTGTGTATGTGTGTGTATATATGTATGCATGTATGTGTTATTAAGGCCTATGACTTCCGTGTGTGTAAGTATGTGTGTTATGGTAACGGGTCAAGTAGCCTGTGTAATGTGTATGTGTGTGTATATGTGTCTTTGTGTGTGTATGCATGTATGTGTTATTAAGGCCTATAACTTCCGTGTGTGTAAGTGTATAAGTATGTGTGTTGCAGTAACGGGTCAAGTAGCCTGTGTATGTGTGTTTATATGTGTCTTTGTGTATGTATGTGTGTATGTGTGTGTATATGTGTCTTTGTGTATGTATGTATGTGTGTATGTGTGTCATGATCACCGGGTAATTTACATGATTTACGATGCCTTTGTTACTATACTTCCGTGTTGTTGGAAACTTTATATATTCAGCTTCAAGGGTGGACATTCTTTAGTTCTTAGATCATCTGGGAAGGCATTTTTGTATACAATTTAGGAAGGATCTGTGGGAAGTATGCTCTTCTTTCACTGCCCATGAATGCCCATGAATGAAGTGGGGGAGATGAGATGTCAGTGAGCGATCAGAGGAGTGACAAGACGTGAAGAGGAAAGAAGAGGACGATTTAGTAAGATGGTCAGCGGAGCGCGGGGAGATGGGTGCGAGGAAGAGAGGACGACCGAGGAAGCGATGGATGGATGGATTGTGTGCGAAATGATGACCGAGTGGTTGATCTGAACAGAGTTGGTGACAGAGGAGAGTGGAGAGCGGTGTCGAGACGACCCAACCCCCTCTTGAGGGGACAAACGGGGTGATGATGATGATGATGTGGGAATTATATGGGTAAAGACTATCTCAGTCAACGCTCTGACTTCCATTATACCCTTCCTAAGCTGAATAAAATCGTCAAATGATAGCCAGAACTAGAACAAAATATGCGTAGTCGGGTCTTGAAAGGGTTAAAGAAAACGGGCTACGGTAGTTGCCGTGTTTTCCGTACGAGACTCTCACGCGACTCTCACGCGACTGAACACGACTGAACACATTATAGCTTGTTCCGAATAAGTAGGCCAAAACTCGTGAACATTAACCTCTATAACTCACAAACGACTACAGTCATCGAGCTAATATTTGGACCATTTAGGAAAGGTCAGCCAGGGAAGACGCCTGGACATTTGCAGCCCATTTGCTCCAGCCATTTTATATTTCTAAAGGTTTGGGTTCAGGATTTCTGGCCTACCTATTCGGAACATGGTATAGCTAAAACCATCAACTTACAACAGGGATGATGACCAGCAATATATCTAAATTTGGACCAATATACATTAAGAGAGAGAGAGAGAGAGAGAGAGAGAGAGAGAGAGAGAGAGAGAAGTTGGTGGGAGGATCATGGTAATTTATGAGGAAAACTGAGAAAAGAGAGGATGATGCATATGGAATAATCCGAGTAGATCATATGACAGAGAGAGTGTGTGTGTGTGTGTGAGAGAGAGTGTGTGTGTGTAGAGAGAGAGAGAGGTTAAACAAAGAGTCTATACACTGTAGGGCAGCAACCAACCGCGACGGGGGCCCTTATTTTAACGGAGACTTGAGAGAGAGTGAGAGTGAGAGTATTAGAGAGGGGGAGGGAGAGTGGGTGGGAGGGAGAGAGAAGGGGGAGAGAGAGAGAGAGAGAGAGAGAGAGAGAGAGAGAGAGAGAGAGAGAGAGAAAAGGAG
Source organism: Lithodes maja (assembly GCA_037953745.1). Lineage (NCBI taxonomy): Eukaryota > Metazoa > Arthropoda > Malacostraca > Decapoda > Lithodidae > Lithodes > Lithodes maja. Next base: position 4,759 of record JBAKBP010022988.1, on the reverse strand, counting down.
TTACAAGGAATAGTTAGTATCTCAGAGACCATGCGGTCCATTACGAGGAGATACTGGAAGTGGAAGGGGAGAGACTGTTTAGTGCACTACACTCATTACAGAGTGTGCAAAATACTACCGTATCTACTATTTTCTTGAACTGCTCTACTGAAGAACTATTTACAACTTCGGAGGGAAGTTTGTTCTAGGTAGAACAAATCTTATATGTGAAAAAGTTTCCACAAATACTAGTGCTGAACTTTTTAAAATCTAACTTCCAGCCATGGTTGCGTGTTGTATTCATATTGAGGCTAAACATTTTGCTATAATCCACATTCTCAAAGCCATTAGCCGAAGTATTTTAAAAACTTTAATGAGCTGACCTCGTAATCTGCGTGTTTCAGGAGTACAAAGGAAATCAAGCTACAACAGGTCTAGTGACCCTTCTAGGCTGCTTGTCCTAGGAGAGAGAGAGAGAGAGATGGCGTGTTGTAAGTGTTTTAGTGGGATTGTCCACGGCCCTGTTCAGGTAACCGGGTTGGCTAAATCTACCATTGGATAAGCATGCCAGGGCCGTACAACGACATCATGAGAGCCATTTTGGTAACTTAACACTTTCAGTACCATGGTATAGTTTTTACTTTGTTTCATTAGTCATAAAGTAGCTCCATACAACTTGAAATAGATTATTATGAACCTAAAGTGGTAAAAACTATATCACTTAAGAGGAGTTTTATATATATATATATATATATATATATATATATATATATATATATATATATATATATATATATATATATATATATATATATATATATATATACTGTATATACCTGTATATATATATATATATATATATATATATATATTGTATTTATTTATTGAAATACATTTTAAGTGTCCTCCCTTCGAGATAAATGTGTGCATTTTTCGGTAGAAACGTGTCCCGGCCTTGCAGGGTCTCTATTGCTCGCCAGGAACAAACTGACACCTAAATGGCACGAAAGGTCTTATAATTGACAACAACAAAAATAGGGTGAAAGGTCTGTATATAGCCAAGCTAATGGAGTGAGCTGTTTAAAATGTCAAAACTAATGAGGCTAACCATGAGGGAGAAAGGGGTCCAGATAATAACCACCTTAAACTGCACCAACTCGTGAATAGTGAAATGTAAATTGGCGGCAATGTAATGAAAGGGTTTAATTCGTTTATTGTGTTGTCAGCCTTGGAGAGTATGAGAGAGAGAGAGAGAGAGAGAGAGAGAGAGAGAGAGAGAGCAGATTAAACCCAGTAAGCCTTGATGGAGTGTTGGATGGGGAGGTGGTGGAAGACATAGGAGACAAGCCACACTCTTATTTACATACTCACAACTACTGTGCCATTTGTCCTCTCTCTCTCTCGCTTCGCTCTCTCTCTCTCTCTCTCTCTCTCTCTCTCTCTCTCTCTCTCTCTCTCTCTCTCTCTCTCTCTCTCTCTCTCTCTCTCTCTCTCTCTCTCTCTCTCTTAGTTTTATTTAAGCATTACAATGCATGTGTTGGTGTACCTTGTTCCAAGGAAGTATGTGAAACAAAATTAACATTAAACTACCTCAATCGATTAAATTGTGGCGGGGTGTTGGAAGTGTGTGGTGTATGGCGGAGGCACAATAACAGCTGCTCCCCTGGACATCTGGAGTGCCTTACCTTAGTACACTATGGTAAGTTATATTTCAGCTGACGGTAAATTGAAGCCCTAACCAACTGATTTTTCGATAATTAATGATTAAATGTGAACTATAGGTAGCGCCAGCCAACTTGACAATAATCTTGACCCCTTTACTTCTTATAACTCGAAATGAATGACAGCAATCGGGCTGACGTTTCTATCATTTAGGAAGAGTCCACCAAGAAATAGGTGTGGATATTTACAGCCAGTTTGCTCAAGATTTTTGACAAGTTCGTTGACGCTACCTATAGTGTATCTTTGTCTCATATAAATACCTAGTTTTCAAATTATCATATTTCGGTACAAAATCTTCATAATAGCTGAGTAATGATGATGGGGACATGGCAATTTACCGCCAGCTGAAAAAAACAGAGTATAGGCAGGATTGTGTGGTGGAAGATATAAAGGTGCCAAGTGCTCCACCTTCATAATTTTGGCCTTGTAGAACACCGTTAAGGGAGCCCACCTCGCTTGTTTTCTCTTTCCTCTCTTTTTCTTTGGTTTGTATCCATTCGGCCCCTTTCAGCCTACTGTTTTAAGACGTTTACCCCCATCCAGGATGGGGTGTCAATATGTTCCTGGCGAGCGGTAGCGAGCCAGCATATATACTGTATATTTTTGTTTTGACAGCAAGCTAAATTTCTACATGTTTCGATAGAAAAAAAAATCCGGCGAAGCCGGATTTCTCCTATACAATGCTGGCTCGCTATCGCTTGCCAGGAAGAAATCGACACCTGGATGGGGGTAAACAACTAAAACAGTTGGCTGAATGGGGCAGAATGGATACAAACCAGGGAAGGAGAGAAAGTTTTAAAAAAAAGCCGGTGACCCCCCTTAATCCTACAACAACTCCCTGTGTTGTAATGTACCCAAAGAAGGGCCTGGATGGTAATGTTCTCCAACACTGTCTTGTACAGTATTGAAAGATATGTGCTGCTCCTGCCCAAGATGCTATCTCTCTCACTCACACTCACTCACTCTCATTACTCTCTCTCTCTCTCTCTCTCTCTCTCTCTGTCATATGATCTACTCAGACTATTCCATATGCATCATCCTCTCTTTTCTCAGTTTTTCTCATAAATTACCATGATCCTCCAACCAACTTCTCTCATTACACCTCTCTCTCTCTCTCTCTCTCTCTCTCTCTCTCTCTCTCTCTCTCTCTCTGCTATATGTATCTATTATCTACTTGTTTATCTAGTCAGCTATGTATTTATCTTTCTATGTATTACCTATCAACTCTTCTATTTACGCACAGATGAGGAACGTCGACGAAGAGAGAAAGAGCGTCAGAGTCTCTACGCCGGGGAACCCCCTAAAGTGCGGCTGACTAGCTACAGCAAGACGCAACCCACCCAGACAGACCTACCTACTCTGGCTCTCACGTAAGTAGATTCATTACTTACTTACTCTCCTATCTACTTACCTAATTATCTACCTTCCTACACCCCTTTCATCTTTCTATCCTACCTACTGTCCTTCTTTCCTACCTACTTACCCTCCTACATACTGTCCTCCTTCCTTACATTCCTACCTACCTACCTACCTATCTTCCTTCCTTCCTTCCTTCCTTTCTTTCCTACCTACCTATCTTCCTTCCTATCTTCCTTCCTTCCTTCCTTCCTACCTTCCTACCTACCACCTAACTACTGTCCTCCTTACCTACCTTCCCACCTACATACCTACCCTCCTACCCTACCTACCTACCTACCTTCCTACATATCCCTACCTACCTACCTTCCTACATATCTACCTACCTTCCTTCCTTCCTTCCTTCCTACCTAACTACTGTCCTCCTTCCTACCTTCCCACCTACATACCTACCCTCCTACCCTATCTACCTACCTACCTTCCTACATATCTACCTACCTTCCTTCCTTCCTTCCTTCCTTCCTTCCTTCCTACCTACCTACCTACCTACCTACCTATCTTCCTTCCTACCTACCTACCTACCTACCTACCTACCTACCTACCTACCTTCCTTCCTTCCTTCCTACCTACCTACCTACCTAACTACTGTCCTCCTTTCCTACCTTCCCACCTACATACCTACCCTCCTACCCTATCTACCTACCTACCTTCCTACATATCTACCTACCTTCCTTCCTTCCTTCCTTCCTTCCTTACTACCTACCTACCTACCTACCTACCTACCTACCTTCCTTCCTTCCTTCCTTCCTTCCTTCCTTCCTTCCTAACTACTGTCCTTCTCTACCTTCCCACCTACATACCTACCCTCCTACCCTATCTACCTACCTACCTTCCTACATATCTACCTACCTACTGTCCTCCTTCCCTACCTTCCCACCTACATACCTACCTGCCTACCTACCTTCCTACATATCTACCTACCTTCCTTTCCACCTACCTCCCTGCCTAACTAACTACCTACCAACCACCCAATCTACCTACCAACCACCCAATCTACCTTCCCTCCAATTAAACAACCAATTTCCCTCCCTACCTACAGAAGAACACAACCCGCACAACCTACCTACAGCAACACACAACCCATCCAGAGAGACCTACCCACTCTGGCACTTACGTAAGTAGATAGTTTCATTACTTACTCACTCTCCTACCTAATTACCTAATGATATTTCTCCATACACCCAACAGCATATTTCTATCCTACCTCTACTGTCCTACCTACCTACCTACCTACCTACCTACCTACTTAACTACCTACCTACCTACTTACTTACTTACCTACCTACCTACCTACCTACCTACATGCCTGCCTACCTACCTACCTACTTACTTACTTACATTCCTTCCTACCTACCTACCTACCTACCTACCTACTTACTTACCTACCTACCTACCTACCTACATTCCTGCCTACCTACCTACCTACCTACCTACTTACTTACCTACCTACCTACCTACCTACCTACATTCCTGCCTACCTACCTACCTACCTACCTACCTACCTACCTACATTCCTGCCTACCTACCTACCTACCTACTTACCTACCTACCTACCTACCTTCCTGCCTACCTACCTACCTACCTACCTACTTACCTACCTACCTACCTACCTACCTACCTACATTCCTGCCTACCTACCTAC
>JBAKBP010022987.1:0-37791 GCA_037953745.1 Lithodes maja | reverse complement strand
CTATATATCTATTTATCTCTCTCTCTCTCTCTCTCTCTCTCTCATCTCTCTCTCTCTCTCTCTCTCTCTCTCTACTCGAAACCTGAAAGAGTTTACTTGAACAGGAAGAGGAATATCATGAAGATAATATCGACACAATTGAGAACGAATGTAAAAGAAAACGGGTAGTGGAGGTGGAAGGAAATAATTTAATAGGAGCAGACGCGGAAAGAAAATGGGATTAGCAGTTATTGGATCGCGAACTTTTATATTTTTATATTATCTTTATTTTATATTTGTTTGGGCGGAGGCAATGTTTTGGGTATCTTTTCCATTATTACTGACAACTATCCTGGACATATATATTCATTAGTGAAATAAATGCTATGGGCGAGGTTTAATAATGTCCACTGTTTCCTGGGTAGACTTGTTTAATTTCATTGGGGGTGTGGTGGTGAGATTAATAAAAATAATAATATATGGGACTTAATTTATTTGTTTACAAATGTTAGTAGATAGTTAAGATCGTCAACATCGTCATTTCCTTATTTTTTTCTTCTTCGCCGTTCTTAATTTTGTCATCTATCTTTTTGTTTTCCTTCTTATTGGCTTTCAGATTAGAAGGATTATTCGAGAAAGTACCGACATACCATTCCTCATCACCCCCTCCCCACCCTCTCCCACCTTCCTCATAACAACCCTCCCCCCTTCCTTCCTCCTACCCCATTGTACCCTAGTCCCTCTTCTAGCAAATGGACAGTGTAGTGCTTTTAGGCTGTTTGAGGGCGTCAGGGTTTTTCTGATTGCCGAGAGAGAGAGAAATATAGCGAGAGCGAGAGAGAGAGGGGAGAGAGAGAGAGGGGGGGGGGGAGAGAGAGAGAGAGATTACAAAAATAATACCTAATCAAGATAACATACATTTAATCCTAGGACGAAAGAATTAGAGAAATTGTGTAGCAGTCAACAACTGAGGATGAACAGGAAAAGAGGATACTGGAAAACAGGCGAGAAGTATATAGACCACAAAAATGGTATATATATATCTATGTTGTTTTTTCTGTCTGTTTTTGTTACACTGTCGTTGTTTTTTTGTGTTAACAGGAATTGATAAAAATATACTCTGGAAAGTAGACAGAATGAAAATATACACCATCTGAGGAAGAGCACCTTTTTTTCTTATAAAGTGCTCTTCTTAACAGGAAATGTCAGCAACTGCATGTCAATACTGTTGAAAAATTAATTACATCCAAAGTTACTGGATATATTTCGGCCTGTTACACAAGCGTCCTGAAAGTGAGTTTACCAGTGACATTGCATGGAAATTATCCCTCTGAGTACCAGCGACGTGTAATATATTGTTTTTCTAGCTAAATTTAGACGATATTTTGCAGCTTAAGAAAGGCATTTTTGCATTATGGTCGGAAACTAGACTGGCGGTAGATGTTACTGGTACAGTGAAATATTATACAACTTTATTTCAGAAGCAGCCAGACCACAATTGCCCGAAATATATCGCTCGTGTGACACCGCCTTTAATTGGAGACAGGGATGTTAACCCTTTCAAGATCCGTTACGCATTTCTTTTGTATTTTCTGGCTATTATTATTCTGGTTACCATTAGACCATATGATTTACCTTTTAATCTACCTTTAGTACTCAAAGGGGTAACTACGACCTCAACATGTCCTCTCAGTAGCATAGGTCTTTCTTAAACTGCATAAATTCGTCTAATTATAGCGAGAAGAAGAGGTAAAACGGCACCACCATGCTGAAGTGGTTAATATTAAATGTAAAGCTAGAACACCAGACTCTATTCAAGGGAGATGGGTCGTTTTTCTAGATCCCCTTCTCCCTCATGTTTAGCCCCATTAGTTTCAGAGTTTATGACGTTTACCCATTAGTTTGTCGATTTTAACACCTTTCGCCCCATTTCTGTCAATAACAACAATTTCGTGTCATTTAGGTGTCGATTTTTCCTGGCGAGCGATAGAGAGCCTGTAATATAAGAGATACTGGCCTTCGGCCAGGAAATTTTTCTACCTGAAATGTACACATTTATCTTGAAGGAGTATTTTGGGTGTTTTCTAAGCTTGATAAAGGTCTAGGGAGAAAACTAACACAAATAATAAAAAAGATACATAAATGAGGAAAGTAATACGACCATCCCCCCTTAACCCAAAAACGGCGAGTTATGTGTAATGGACACCACACAACTGGGCGGACATATTAGGCTCCATTCCTACCTATAATCGTAAATATTGTTACTACTTATTCATATGTGCCTATTTTACGTTTAATATGAAGATAGCAACATGTAACAACAATAAACAAGTGGGAATAGTGTTTGGATGGTCAAAATCGCGAATAATTGCCGACCGGCCATTCATCAAGTGTGGAGCTGAGGCGGGCCACACCCTCCCTTCTCGGAGCCTGGAGCTAGACTGACTTACTCACTCACAATCTCAGACACTCTACACCCCTCTCTAGCAACATGAGCACGGCTTAGACCGGTTTGGAGATATTGGCATGATAAAAACACCAATAATTATGGGAATAAGAGGACAAATAGGTGATAATTGCAGGTGGGGGGGGGGAAGGAGGGGATTTTGACACATGTGGAGGAGTGATAAGAGGTATGGAGGGAATCATCTCACTTAAACACCAATTATTTATTTTTTAAGTGCTTCTGGGGCCTTTTAAAAGTTTTTTTTAGGCCTAGGCTCATATGAGGACGCTCGCCTTCGCCCAGTACGGACTCATATGAGGACGCACACCGTTTATGGGTTAAACCAATGTAGAATTCTAGGGTAATAATTTTAACATGCTTTTTTTTGCATAGTGTTGGTCATAGATTTTTCTGAAGTAAGGAAAAAGGAAATGAAAAACTGAATGCAGGGGGAGACTAAGATTTGCACAGTAATCTAAAAATTCAATCTATATGTAACACACACATTGTAAACTCCACTATGTAAGGAAATAAAACTCTGAATAATTTTACAAACTTATACCTAACATTTGTAAATATTTGTCTTTATATAATTAATTACATGTCCACTTGTTGATTAATCTATAAAATATATCCACATAACAAGCACATACACACATGCGTATGACCACATAATATTTACAAACATATATATATATAATATTTTGTACTTTAAATACACTGGACATATTGTGGGCGATTAACAGAGCTCATTAATCCTCCATGATAAGTGAAATTTTAACTCTCATTAGAAAGCTTTAATAACGTGACATTCATTACAGAACACATCAAATATATGCGTCATTAATGTGTTGTTTCACAAGACGATTATATGTCCCAGTTGATATTCTATAATGCACACCTATTTAATATTATACCGTTAACACACATAACCCCAAAACACTCAAAGTTTATACATGTATGAATACACACCCACACATAAACAAGTACAAACACACACTTATAACCCCCACCCGTCTTCTCTCTCTCTCTCTCTCTCTCTCTCTCTCTCTCTCTCTCTCTCTCTCTCTCTTTCTCTTTCTCTCTGAGTGGTGGAGAGCGACACAATAAACGCTTTCAAGGGAAGGCTTGCCCTATATCTACAGAGGGCTAGGGAGATATGAAAAAAAAAAATGTATGTGTATGTGTGTACACTGTACAGTATGTATATATATGTATGTGTATATATATGTATGTGTATATGTGTATATATGTAAATATATATAGGTTGTAAGGCCAGACTGCCTAGTAAGGACCTTGAGGTCTGTGTGGTCTGTGTATCTATGTAGCTCTATGTAGCGCTCTCTCTCTCTCTCTCTCTCTCTCTTTCTCTTTCTCTCTTACACACACACACACATTCCAACAAAACGCCAAACATACATGTGAATGTAGGAAAAGGGTTAAAAAGAGCGAGGTTGTATATTGTTCGCCAAGCCTCGCCTTTGTCGGATAAAAATTGAAAAACACACGTTAAAAACCAGAACGAAAGAGGGACCCCTTTTTTGGCCAGCGGCTCAAAGGTCAGCTACAAACACACACACACACACACACACACACTCCTCGGATCAAGAGACTGATGCAGAATCGGAACAAGGCCTTCTACACGGACAACAATCGCTACAAGGACCTACGCAACATTGTGATAAGGGAAATCCGTTGGGCGAAGAAGTCCTACTACCCTACAAAGATTCATCATTTAAAACAAACCAATATCAGTCAGTGGTACTCTAAAATTAAGAATCTTTGTGGCTTAAGTAGTGGGACTCCTTCGATCCCCTGTGTTTCCCATGTCCCTCGTGTAGATGCACCTGAACTGATAAATAATCACTTCTCTACCATCTGCCAAACCCTCCCCAAACTAGACCGCACCAACCTCCCTGCCTTCCTCCCATCCCCTTCCCCCCCCAGTAACTGTTCAAGAATTTGAAGTGGCCAAAAAGCTTTCCAGTTTCAAATAAAAAAGATCAACAACCCCAGTAGACCTACCCATGAAAATATACAAAGAATTTTCGACTGGAAAACTTCATACGTCACTCCAATCCCCAAAACCCCCTCCCCACATTCTCTTAATGAACTCAGACCAATTGCCATTACGCCCATCCCTAGTCTAATCTGTGAGGACTTTGTATTCACCTGGGCTTACTCACAAATCCGTCACTTGATAGGTCCCCAACAGTTTGGCAACGTAAAAACCTCCTCCACCACTCACTGTCTTATTAGCTTCCTAGATTATATTTACACAAATCTTGAGAAGAGAAAGACTTCCCTCGCCCTTGCCTTTATTGACTTCAGGAAAGCATTTGACCTTGTTGACCACACCATCATCATCAACAAAGCCATAAAGTTGGGGCTACATCCTACCCTGGTTGCGTGGTTGACCGACTTCCTTAGTGACAGACGACAAGCAGTGCGATACCAAGGCTTCATCTCCACCTTCCTAGACATCACATGTGGAGTCCCACAGGGCACAAAGATGGGGCCTCTATTGTTCCTCATCTTGATTAATGATGCCCTAAAGGACACCCCATTCCACTGGAAGTACGTGGACGACTCGACAGTCGGCATTACTGTCGATAACACCTCCCCTAACTATGACCCCCTACAAGACATCCTCGACCGTCTTCAAGCCTGGACCACAGACAATCATGTGACTATCAATCATGACAAGACAGTGGTCATGCACATCAACACTTCCGTTACCGACCTTCCTCCACCCACTGTCACAATTGGTCCTCATCCCCTTCAGCTTGTTGAGTCCACCAAACTCCTCGGAATCACTGTGGACAACAAACCGAACTGGAAGAAACATGTAACTACCACAGTCAGGACCGCCACTTACAAGTTGTTTATGCTAAGGCGGTTGAGATCCCTGGGGGCACCGGAGAATGAGCTGAAGAGTATATATAACACCTTCATACTCCCTAAGCTCACCTATGCCTCTCCCGCCTGGTCCTCCTCTCTAACCCTAACACAACAACGTCAACTGGAGAGAGTTCAGAGGAGGGCATGCAGGATCATCCTGGGTGGCGCATATCCAGGGTACGAGGAAGCTCTCACCACCCTTAGCATACCTGCACTCTCAACCCACCACTACAACACACTCAAACAGTTTGCATCTAAGCTGCTTGTTCACCCACCCACGACACAGAAACTTACTTCCACCAGACGCCCCTAGACCTACACGTGCAGCTCGTCATTTCAACACACTCCAACCAATAAGAGCAAGAACTGACAGATATAAAAATAGTCCTATCCCAACCATTGTTAATATTATTAATAATGTGTAATAACGGCCTGTCACACCATATATACGCGCCCACCTTTAATAATATATGCATAAGTGTGTGTGCGTGTGTGTATTAGAATATAATTATGTATGTATTTGCTTGAGTCTGTTTATGTATATGTGTATATATGTATCTATGTATATGCAGTATATGTGTATGTATGTGTTCGTATATGTGTATGTATGTATGCGTTATTTATGTATACATATATGTGTCTATAGTGTATACTGTTTGTGGTTCGAGCCCGGCTGAGAGTATCAGGTAGGATAAGAGAAGAGCATATAAGCATGTAATGTGCATATATTTATGTATATGTATGTCTGTGTGTATGTGCTGTCAATGGTTCGAGCCCGGTTGAGAATATAAGGTATATAATATATATATGTACTGTACGTGTATTTATATGGTCATATGCACATATGTATGTAAGTATACGTACATATGAGCGAGAACATATTGCTCACTAGCGCAACTTCTGATTATAAATCTATGCATAAGCATTATCTATTATTAAGTGTTCGCGTATCTTCATCCATGTATTTCCACCCTTAACAATAGAACGCCCAGCTCTTCCATATTTCGCCTTCTGTCACACACACACACACACACACACACACACACACACACACACACACACACACACACACACACACACACACACACAACACACCTACACTACCCAGGATTAACCTCCCATTGTAGTACCTGCACCCTCTTTACCCTGACCATACCAAAACAGTTTCTGTATGTATGTATGTTTGTGTGCATACGTGAGCGTTTGTGTATACGGACATGTGCACACTTACTGCATGTTCTTATGTTCCTATATATGTATGTATATGTATGTGCGCATGTACGTGTATATACGTATGTTCTGTATATGAGTAAGTAAATAAATGTGTATAATTATGTACTGTATATCACTTACTCTCATGGTTATTTTATGATAATTTGTATTCTGCACATGCATCATTATTGTATTTATATATTTTGTTTGTAAACTAAGCTTACCATCCTCATATCTGTACATCTCATGTTCATCCACTAAATTGTAAAATGTGTATTTTCAGCTCATGAGGCTGCCATTCTTTAACCCGGCAAGCGCGATAGGCCTCACGGAAGGCTTCCTATAGGGAACGCGATAGGCCTCACGGAAGCAGGACCATAAAAAAAGCTTTCCAAAAAAAAAAAGGGCCTATCAAAAAAAAAATTGTTGTCTCTAGGTGAGATAATTCCCCTCCAGTACTCATCCATGTAAATCTCACCCACCCCCCTCCCCTCCTTCCCCACCTTATTCCCCCCTCCCTCCCCTCCTCAATTATCACCTATTTTCCCTCTTATTATCATCATTTATCGGTTATTTTTCTCTCCCGCGATAATGTAGCACAAGTGGGTTGCAGAAAAGATCGATATGTACCACACACACACCAGCCCAGACCGCCCCGCCGCCCTCAGTTACCTCACAGACAGCGAGAGAGGAGGGTTGACTGCAGCTCTCTCTCGCCTGACATTACGACCGGGTGGCCAATATCTTCGGTTTTCACCACCCAAATGCTTTTCCCACTTATTTTAGCACTCTTGAAGGTTCATATATACATCATATATGTAAAATAAAAGCATACCGAAAACAAATAATGGTCTATATTGTAAATATAACGAATTCTGTCAGAATCCAAGGCTAGAAATACACAAATAACTACCCTAGCTCCTAGGGCTATTTAGCGCTTAACAGGTTAATAAACCGTTTATTATTATTATTATTATTATTATTATTATTACACACACACAACATACATACACACACACACACACACTCACAACATACACACACACACACACACACGGATAGACACACACACACAATAACACACATACAGAGACACACACACAATATAACACACCATGAATACAACGTCGAAAGGATGAAACGCACCAGGCAAATATAACTATAAAAGGGAGTTCGTGCGCTAAAATGGGAACTTGAAACTTATAAGTTTTTCTGTTTTCATTGAAGACTGTCAGAGAAAATTACAAAGTTATATATATTTATTCTGGTAACAAAACACTCACAGTTAAGTATGCTTAGAGAAGACATAGTTGAAAGCATAAGCTATTTCAAGTAAATATAATAATGATTATGAAAAGCTTTCATTATCTACATTTGGCGCAGAGTATACGTTGCAGTAATACTTCAAAGAGACAATTATTTTCAGATACGAGAACAATATCAATACACATTTTTGTATGATATAAATTTGTCATGGAATTAAAGGGGAAAGGGTTTATTTTTTGATCGAATTATATAAAATTATATACTTATACAGTATATATTTTTAGTTTCCTTCCTAGACCTCCACCAAGCTTAAACAATTCATCCCCAAGATCCCCATTCTAGATAAATGTTGTATATATACTGTATAAGTAGAGTCATTTTCAGAGCTTCGTGACCGTGTTTAGGATACCAAAGTTTCTCAGTGAATTTAACAAGGGCAACTGATGCTAACAAAAATAAGCCCCCCATGCACCTCACCAAAATGACGGGAAAGTTGTTATTTTAGATGTTTTTCAAAATGGCCGCCGCCGTCATCTTAAAATTTTTATAAAGTTCTATTTCTTGAAGTGAATGGCCAAAAATGACAATTTTGGTGTCTATTCCCACTAATTTTGGTGTCAGAAAACCAATGGGATGGCATAATTAAAAAATAATTAATAACTAATTACCAAATAATTAAGAAAATAAGAAAATAATTAAGAAAATCAATGGGATGGCATAATTCATGATTTAGAGTCCCATTAACCTCAACATCTAAGACAAATATGATGTTAAATCCACTGAGAAACTTTGGTATCCTAAACACGGTCACGGATCCTCTGAAACTTACTCAAATAATATAATATATAATTTAAAATGTAAACCAAGAATGTTGACTGATCAATTCCTTCTTTTTCAGGTTTGTTGCATCGAATTTGGCGTGAAGAATCATAAGCATGGAACGTAGAGGAGTTAGTGATGTGCCTGACCCAGGACCTGGATTAAAATGCATATTATGTCAACATCCCTGTATAGCTGATGATAGTACGGACAAGACATCTGATAGAAAGTGGGAGAATCTAAGGAGCAAGTGTTTTTGGTGGAAGGAACTTGATAAATTTCAGCATGCCTATGCAGCAGTGGAGTGGGACAAGGGCCTAAAGGCCTGTACATGCATAGTAAATGTTACACCCAGATCAGTAGTAATCGCTATATTCAGCAAGCACAGAATCGTAAACGGAAATCTGAACAGGAAGAAGTTCAAGCATCAACTTCAAGTCAACAACTCCCAGGAAATGTGCCTAAAAAGCTTCGTTCTAGTACTGGAGTGGTTCATGATAAGAATCTCTGTGTGTGGTGTATGAAAGGACCACAAAAAAACAGTAATCCTGGCAAGTCCAAACTTTTGCTGCTGTCAACAGTAGACGGATGGAACCGGTTCAAGTTGCATACAGTTTGTCTGTCAGATGAGCCTATAAGAGAAAGATTGAATACCCTACTTGCATCTATCCCAGACAGTCGAACGGCGTTTGGATTGGAAATTCGTTATCATCGTGAATGTTGGCGCAATTATGTCAGCAACCCTCTGAAGGAGTTGTGACGCATGTCGAGTATGAGCATGCTGTACAGAACGCCCAGTCATGCCCCACTCTCGCTAGGATCGTCAGGGCAGGAACTTTGGCTGTAGTCTGTGTAGAGTTTCCTAACTTAGTTTATGTGAGCCGTTGTACTATAAGTATTATAAATATGTATTTTGTTTTCATCTGAGTCAACGAGTTCTATTTTATATCATTAGTTATAAGTGTTGTGTGTGGGACTTATTGGTAATGATGAGAGGAGAGAGAGTGCGTAACGGGGGGAACAGTGAGTGCGCCACGCTGCAGGTAGGCCTAATTCCCTCCTCCCTCCTCCCTCCTCCTTCTCAGCGCGTGGGAAATCCTTTGTCGATCCCAGATTGAGAGAGAATATTACGTAATGATTGTCAGTGGGCGGTCCTTAGTAGTTGGCGATCTGCTCACTAGAGGGCCGAGTATAAAAAGGGAGGTCTCGCCATGCTTTACTCAGAACTCATCAGGCAGAGCGACTTCTCATATCCCTTGCAACTATCCATATTCTTCCGACTGATGTGAACTTTCTCTACTCTCTGAACAGCCTATCTTCTTCTCTTCTCGTCCCTTTTTAACCAATGACCCCCTTTGGTGCAGATTTAGTCAGCCAAAGTATTATCGCTTGAGTTCTCACGAGATAAGTGCCTGTTAGATAGCCTATTTTTGGAAGGGTTAACTAGAATAGGATTGATTGATGTTTGTTGCACTCGTATATGCATTTCCCTGTGTGCGATTATTCATGTTCCTGTTTTCTGCTGGTTTAGGCAATGCTAGACTGGGATAGGGTTTCTGAGTTGTGATTTCCTATGAGTACTAGGTTGCGGTTGAACCAGTACAATTGCAACGGAGGCGTGGAACGCCTAGGTGGTCTTTCTGACTGTGTACCGTGGGAGTTTAGCACTGTGTTGCGAGTGAGGGCTTTTGCCTCTGCCACCCAACACTGTGCTATCTCATTTGCTTGACTTTGAGAGGATCGCCAGGAGAGAACCAGATACTAGTGATCTGGATCTCTCAAGAGAGCATCCCGTCAATTAACGTAATTTGGCCGCACAGTCTTAAGGACCTCGCTAGGCTACGAGCCGCTTGCTCAGCCATTGTCTCTTAACCTTATGTATCCCAGCTAGACTTTGCTCGACCAGCAGATACAGCATAGTATTGAAGCTTCTCCTTATGTATATTATTGTTTATGCACTATTGATTTCATGTGTGGCACGCTTAGCTACTTCAGAGATTAGTGGCCCACGAGCACAATCTTAGTAGGCTATTGCCAGTGCATTGTCGGAGTACTTCTTCTTAATGTTTGCCATATCCTATTGCTTATTCTTATAATTCTTCTTATGTCAATTTAAAGCCTTTAATTACCAGTGAGTTATTCATTAAATTGCTGTTCAAAATCCGATACTTACTTCTTATGAGTATTCGAGAAGCATCTAACTTATCAGAAGATTCCTTGCTTGATGCTCGAGGACTATTGTTTAACGTAACGTAATAGTGCCGATCCGAAGTAGAGGGTGGAGGACTTCTTAAGTTCTTAGTTCAAGGGTGGATTACTTCGGCTTCGGCCAACACTATTCTTTAGTGTTGTAGTACTTTCTTCTTTGTTTGATTGTTGACCAGACTAGATAACTCCCGTCTTGTTATTAGTCTGTTGTGTGAAACGCTAGTACCGAGTTCTTGTATACCCCGTTATAGCAGATAGAACTCTGGAGGGTAGTGGCGTTTTTTGTTCGGCTGGCAGTACTCTGGGGTTGGGATCGTGTGTTTCCGTTGTGGCAGCGAGCCATACTCGAGTCCTGTGTAAGAGCCCTAGTGTACCCGAGTGCCCGGTCGTAACAAATGGCGACCTTGCTTAGGATTTTGTGAACAGTATAATTTTTTGCAGAGTTGTACAACATTTGTTTGTTCGTACTTTAGCGTGCATATTGAAGAATATTTTTTTTTGTAAGGCAATTAGGAGAGCATTTAAGAGACTCCAGTTAATTTAGTAATTAGTGCTTACATAAGGGAGTTTAACACTTTTGTCTCGAGAATTTTTTGTGAACTTCAGTATGTCGTGCCCTAGTACTGACGAGGAGCGAGAGATGCCATTTGAGGAGGTGCCGTTAGTAACTAGTGAGGAGGATGCTAGACTTTTTGTGAGTAAGCGGTACCACGTGACGGAGGAGAGGTTGACTGGGGTGAATATTTATGGCTTGCACCTGATAGCCAAGGTTTTGGGCAGATCCAATGTAGTAGGGATGTCCAAGGGGGAGCTGATTTCCTGGGTGTTGCGTGGGCGACATGGGGTTTCGGAGGAGAGGGCGTTTGGGGGGGTTCCTCCCCAGATCCCCTCTCACTCGACTCCCACAGTGCCGTCCACTCAGTTGCCGGAGGTTAGCACTCTCCCACAGAGGGATGAGAATTGGAAGATTGGAGTGCCCTCGGGCGGTGCGTATGGTGGTTCCCCAGTTCTTGCCCCCCCTCCTTCAGTAGTGGCAACTCCCTCTTCCTGCCTGTCTCCAGATATGATATTTAAACTTGAGCTTGCTAAGATTGAGAATGAATCTAGGAAGCAGGAGAATGAGGCTAGGAAGCAGGAGAATGAGGCTAGGAAGCAGGAGATTGAGGCTGAGACCAGGAGGCATGAGGCTGAGGTTAGGAGGCACGAGGCTGAGATTAGGTACGACTCAGAGAAATATTGTGCTCAAATAGATTTAGATAAGACTCGTGCAGAGTCGACAGGGATTCGGATGGGCCGTGAGGGCCAAGTAAGAGAACAGTCCTTGTCCCACTTAGTCAAGTTGGTGCCGGCATTTAGTGAAACTGAAGTCACAGAATTTTTTAATCGTTTTGAGAAGAAGTGTAGGGAGCATAATTGGCCTGAAGAGAAGTGGGCAGCTCTAGTCTCCTCAAGACTTACGGGTAAGGGTCTGAAGGCTTATGATGCACTGCCTTTAGAGTCTTGCATTGACTACCCAGAATTGAAGAGAGCTGTCCTACGGGCATACGAGTTGCAACCAGAAACATATCGATTGAAGTTTCGGGGTGTTACGAAGACTAGGGAGGCGACCTTTCTTGAACATGCCCGGGACTTAAAAGATGCACTTACAAACTGGACACGTTCTGAGAAAGCTGAGACGGCCGAACAGTTGACTGAGCTGTTTCTGCTCGAGCAGTTTTATAAGTGTACAGGTGCAGAAATGACTTTAACAATTAAAGAAAAGAACCCAAAAACTCTACAGGAGGCAGCTGAGATGGCTGACCTCCGGCTATCACTAATTCGTGGGTGCGGGTCTGCCCAGCGTAGTGAGGCAGGTAACAAGGGGCGTGACGCCCCACCCCCCCGAGTTAGTGATATACCTTATGCAAACAAGTACAAGAGCTATGATACCAAGACTGACCACAAGACTAGCACCGTCCCATTTAAGAAGGGGCCGGGCCCTTCCCAGTACCAAGGGAAGCCCAGAGGGGAGTTGGAGTGTTATCATTGTCATGAAAAGGGGCACTTTGCAAGAGTCTGTCCTAGCAAACCACCTACAGCAGCTGTGTCTTTGGCCTGCAACATTGGTGTGTCTCCGAAGTCTTCTGAGTTTGCCCGGGGCAGTTCGTCAGAGGCTGAGGCACAGCCAATGCAGAAGCACCTGGGAGGCTCGAACCCTGCTCAGGATGTTTTTTGCGACCATAGAGGACGGGGTTGCGTGATGTGGGCGGGGCGCAAGCATGGAGTAGAGGTCTTGCGTGATACAGGTGCTTCCCAGACTCTGATGAATAACTTGACTGGCTACCCTATAAATGCGGCTCGGGTGGTAGTGGTGCAGGGTATTAATGCAACTCGGTCATACCCGCTGGTGCGGTTGGAGTTGGAGGTGGATGGTGTGACACGTGAATTGGATGTCGGGATTGTGGAGAAACTGCCAGTGGAGGGCGTCGACCTTCTTCTCGGCAACGACTTTGCAATGCCCGCTTCTGAGGTTCTACCCTTAGTCGTTGCCGAGAGGCCGGCCGACGTGAGTGGGGGAGAACAAGAGTGGGTCGAGCGGTGCCAGACACAACCCATGGCGTGTGTTGTCACCCGAGCTCGGGCAGCTAAAGTGTCACAGCCTAGTCCTCCGTCTTCAGACCAGCAGAGGAACGATCAACAGGAGGAGGCTAAAGCTGGAGTTGGTTTTAAGAGTTTTGACTCGGCGGCTCTCCTGGGTGATTCAGTATTGGCACCTATGTTAGAGTCTGGAGAGGCCCCAGGACCTGTCACAGCTAGTGAGGAGGTAGGGCCGGAAGAGACTCCGAGGCAGCAACGTTGCACACGGAGAGAAGAAAGGGTTGCTCAGTTTGATATTGGGGAAGGACTTGGGTTGCTTCGGAAGCATCTAGACAAGTTGGTTCCCTCAGATATTTGTAAACTGCAGTTGGAGGATCCGGAAGTTCAGAAGTGTGGTAATGGTGCTGTCGAGATTAAACACGAGGACGGGGAAGCATGTCATGTGAACCTGTTGGAGGAGTTTGTGAGGCAACCACCTGAGCAGCCTACTGTCCCTGCGTTGGTCTGCCGCGGCCAAGGTGGAGAAGGAGAGGGGGGCAGTAGGGCACAGGTGGAGGAGAGTAGGGATTGTTATGTCTCGGCGGAGCCGTGGGCGGGGGACACGAGTCTGGTGGCTGTGGAAGCGCTAGAGCACCTGCCTGAGCAGCAGTGTGCAGCACTCCAGCACCAGCTCGGTTCATACCCCACTGGTCGTGCCGAGCCCCTGAGTCTCACAACTCGGGCGGTGCAAGATGTTCCACGGGCAGGTCACGTGACTGTTGAAAGACCGTTAGCCTCGTTGTTTCGGTGGTTTAAGGTGGGCGACGAGGCTTTGGCATGGTTGCCAGGTCAGGGTCGACCCATGGCTGCCAAGGGTGGTGGTCAAAAGGAGGACATTGAGCAGATTGGTAAGGTCGGCTGTGGTATCGCAGTGCCCGGTCGTCGCATAGCCTCCCAATGCTGCTCTAGTCTAATGCAACAGCCCTACCATAGACCGACTGTATCTGGCCATGTCGCTGAAAGCGGTGATGCTGCGCAGGCAGATGTCGTCACAAGGAATGCGGGGGTGCGCATGTACGGTATCGGCGGGGAAGCCTTAGCAATAATGAACTGTGGGAGTGACTGCACGGGTGGTACTGATTGTCCCTCTCATGACCTGGCTGTTCTAGGGACGAAGGTGGAGAAGGAGGGAGACTACAGGTTAGAAGCTGCGGTCTCGGCTGGGTTGTGGGAGGGCACTAGGCATGTTGTTCGTGGAGACAGTGCAAGGCAGTTATTTACTAGGCTATGGCAGTACTTTCGCATGTTTGTTGCTTCTCCAGGCCTGATGTACGGGGTAGAATCCGACATGCAGGCTGGAGATAGTGCAAGGCTCAGTTTAATTCCCTACCGTATAAATCCTGCTCGACAGCCTATGGTGCAAGCAGAGCTGGATTACGTGTGGACGAAGGGTCTGAGGGATAAGGAATGTCGTGAGTGGTCGTTGCTTGTAACTTTGTCCGAGCGTGCTAAAGAGGTATGTGGTTTTGTTGTGGACGGGAGTACCTACCAGTGCAATGTTATGCCTGACGGACTTAAGAATGCACTAGCAACGTTTCAGAACCTGATGAATGAAAGTGAAAAGGACGATGATGCGCTGGGGCATTTCGAGGTCTATGTTCCAGCCTATGGTCCGGTCGTTGTAGTTTACCCAGATCATCACCCTCTCAAGATCTTGGACCAGTTTCACAATCGGAATATGAGGCTGACCAGGTGGTCACTAAGGTTATTGGTATATAACCTGGACATACGCCATATTGCCGGTTGTGACAACGTGGTTGCGGATGGTCGTTCAAGGGTATGTGATCCTGGGTAGATTGACACACGGGTAGCCTCTTGCTTTAGTTTGAATAGTATTTTGCGCTTGGTGCTTGTTGGCTCGCGGTTGTAGCCCAGCGTATTGGGTCGTAAAGCAGGATTGTTGAGCGTTTGGTATAGAAGAAAATAGGCTGCCCTTATAGTGCAGCCGGAAAAAACATATTAAAATATAAAAATCATATAAAAACTCTTTCTTTTTGATATAGATAATTGTATAAGTTTGTCATAGCCTATAGAGTTTGAGTAGTCCACGAACTATCAAACGGCTGAGCTGCTGTAAGCTCGCTCTGGGAGCATGATATTGTGTCTTTTACTATTGTTGGGAGGAGTTATAAAATGTGAATTTTTTTTTTAATAAGATGTGTTTTAGTGATAAACTCAGCTTTGTTTTAGTGCCATGCGGTCGCTGGGTGTGAGGGGCTTGATGGGGTTCTGTGTATCAGATTTTAGCTCAGGGTTGAGCAAGTAAAATCTTGGGGGAGGTGTGACGCATGTCGAGTATGAGCATGCTGTACAGAACGCCCAGTCATGCCCCACTCTCGCTAGGATCGTCAGGGCAGGAACTTTGGCTGTAGTCTGTGTAGAGTTTCCTAACTTAGTTTATGTGAGCCGTTGTACTATAAGTATTATAAATATGTATTTTGTTTTCATCTGAGTCAACGAGTTCTATTTTATATCAATAGTTATAAGTGTTGTGTGTGGGACTTATTGGTAATGATGAGAGGAGAGAGAGTGCGTAACGGGGGGAACAGTGAGTGCGCCACGCTGCAGGTAGGCCTAATTCCCTCCTCCCTCCTCCCTCCTCCTTCTCAGCGCGTGGGAAATCCTTTGTCGATCCCAGATTGAGAGAGAATATTACGTAATGATTGTCAGTGGGCGGTCCTTAGTAGTTGGCGATCTGCTCACTAGAGGGCCGAGTATAAAAAGGGAGGTCTCGCCATGCTTTACTCAGAACTCATCAGGCAGAGCGACTTCTCATATCCCTTGCAACTATCCATATTCTTCCGACTGATGTGAACTTTCTCTACTCTCTGAACAGCCTATCTTCTTCTCTTCTCGTCCCTTTTTAACCAATGACCCCCTTTGGTGCAGATTTAGTCAGCCAAAGTATTATCGCTTGAGTTCTCACGAGATAAGTGCCTGTTAGATAGCCTATTTTTGGAAGGGTTAACTAGAATAGGATTGATTGATGTTTGTTGCACTCGTACTACCGCCTACCGTGCTACCGCCAGACGCTGCAGACGCTCTGTCAACGCTCTCACGATATCGATCATAATTTGAGTATTAACTACTCATCCTCTTCATTCTTGTGCATGGAAGGTGGTTAAGAGCACGTTTAACCATCCTGTAGCTTAGTAAGTAACACTGCACGATATTTCGCTGTGTATTGACTGATAAACTTTGTGTTTATCACAAGACTCCTGCTCGGACAGGGCGCCACTAGCGCCATCTATTGTTTTGTTTTGCTTTGTAAACAAACGCTCTCTTATTACTATTTTATATAAAATCGTAGCCCCTAATTTTACCCATTACCTACTGTAGTTAGTATCTATTTAACTGCCTTGTATGTAAGTAAAGCTTTGCATATTAATTTGCTAATAAACAATATTGTTTACTAACTAACCTGCCTACAGAGACTAACGCCGACGCCATTTTGTAAACAAACCTTTTGGGGGGATTATACATTAAATTCCAGCAAATTTTGTACCAAATTTAAGTGCATTCATTTATGTTTTCCCCCTAGATATATTCTTGACTTTTTCTCCTCAGACTGATTTTACTTTAAGCTAAGGGTGGTATTTGTACAAACTAACCTAGCCTAACCCAACCTGCCAAGCTTTTGACCTAACCCAAACCTAGCCTAGCCTATAGCCAGCCAATCTGTTTTATTATTAACTCTTGTAGATATTGTATTTAGTATCCTACTGTAGCTATACAGTATATATCTGTAATTTTAGTTGTTGCTTGCACGTTCTTGTAATAACCTTTGACTGATACACTTTTTTAATCTAAAAAGAGTAGGCTACTGCTTTACTAGGCTACAGTGACACCAGGTCCATCTGTTGACACAGTATATTAACCCCTTGTGTGCAGTCACACTTTATTTTTATATAATCTCTATTTGGTGAATTGTATATTTAGTTACATATTCTGTTATACATATATTTGTTTAAGGTTAGGTTATCACACCTGGTAGCCTATTTCTGCGAATTTCAATTTTATTATTTTCGGTTAGGCTATTCAACGCTGGTAGCCTATTATTGCGTATTTCAATTTAAAAAAAAAAAACTTTTGGTTAGGCTATCGTCCCTGGAAGCCTAATTCTGCGTATCTCAACATTTTTGTTTTCGGTTAGGCTATCACCCCTGATAACCTATTTCTGCGTATTTCAGCATATTTGTTTTCGGTTGAAGTGATTGAAGTGTTTTTTAAAGTGAGTGAAGTGTTTTAAAGTGAGTGAATTGTTTTTTAAGTGAGTGAAGTGATCTGAAGAAAGTGACTGTCACCATGCCTCGCGCTTGTGCGAACTGCGCCGGTAGGTTTGGTGAGTCCATGTTTGCTACTATCGATCTTCAAGACTGCCGGCTCTGCCAGCAACGAGAGAATTTTACAGTGAAATTAGACGAAGCCTACAACAAGATCAACGTCCTCACCATGAAGCTGGAATCACTCCAAGAGTTTGTAACACTCAACGTTGGAGTACCACAAACTTCAATTGTCACCAACTCCAGCAGTCACCAACGCCCCAACGTCAACTGCCAACAATTCAACGCCTACAGTAGCCACTTCAGCTGATGTATCCGATACTCAAGATACAAATAGTGACTCTCTTCCCCCTCAAGACAACTTCCGTGTCGTGAGGAACAACGTTTGCCCCAAGACCAGGAAACACATACCGATTACCGAGTGTCAAAACCGTTTCCAGATACTCGCAGACTCAGATGACGAAGAGGAAATAGAAGAAGTCCGGCTCGTGGGAGACTCGATGATACGTGGTCAGCTCACAGAGTTTTGCGCCAGGGCACCTAAGACCAGGAAGCGTTTTTGTATCCCTGGTGGTGGTGTGGATGACGTAGTTGCAGCAGTTGACGAAGTATCAAAGCTGGCCCCTGCTAATACAATTTACGTCATCCACGTTGGATCCAACGATGTGCAGCGAACCCGGTCGGAAGATTTGCTTTTAAAGTACCAGCAGCTGATCAAGTCGTTTAAGGAGAAGTCATCAAGGATCATCGTCTCAGGAATCATCCCCCGGCTCGGTGTAGAGAGCCGATTTTACAACATAGCCACCAGCACAAATCGTTGTCTAGCAAACCTCTGCAGGAAGGAGAACGTGGGATTCGTCGACACCTGGGACAATTTCTACTACGATGACTATTTGTTTTCGGACGATGGAGTTCATCTGAACCAGGTGGGAGCAGCACGTTTTGGGCGTCTTCTCAACGATGCGGTGAAGGATTTTCGGAGAAGAAATCGACTCAGCACAGGACAACCAGGAAGGAGGACCGAAGACAGCGAGGACGGCAACCTACAAAGGAATTAAATACTAATCCGTCAAGAACCGCGAATTTGGATAAATCTCCACCAACACGACCCAAATTCAAAACCGTCAGGGATAACGACCGAGGACCGAGGACAGCCATGAATGTAAATGTAGATCCGACCAGAACCAAAAATTCGATGAAAGAACGTAATGCGAGTTCTAAAACCGCAACTTTAAAGGTTTTCTATGCAAACGCTCGTAGCATACGCAATAAATTTTCAGATTTAGAGGAACTAGTGTTTACAGAAAATTATGATGTGATTGGCATAACAGAATCTTGGCTCAATACAGAAGATAGAGACTTTTTAGCAGAGTATTCACTTCCCGGTTATGTAATGTTTGAGAACAGCCGAATAAATAAAAATGGAGGTGGCGTTTTATTTTATATCAAAGAAAGTCTTAACCCGACCCTCGTGTCAAAACCTCAAATTGTGAACGTCGACACATCTTTAAATTTGTGCTAATAAAGAATAATAAAGGTACAAAAATAATACTTGCGTTAATATACAGACCTCCAGCTCAATCAGTGCAAACTGACCGAGAAATTTACGAACAAATTGCAGATGTAAGTAACTCACAAGATACCGTAATTTTTGGCGACTTTAATTTACCTGTGACCAAGTGGGGCGATACTCTTACTTCACACTCCGGACATGACTTGTATACGAACTTGCAAGAGAGTTCGCTTTATCAATTTGTTCGAACGCCGACCCGTGGTAATAACGTTCTTGACATTGTACTTGCAACAAAAGAAGAATTGATAGAGAATTTGAATGTTGGTGATGAATTCAGTAACAGCGACCATCGTACGATAACTTTCACTTTAAAGTTTACTAGTAACGAACCAAATAGTAGCATCGAAAAAGTCCCTAATTTCAAGAAAGCAAACTTCCATAAACTTAGAGCTATGTTTAAAGAAACTGACTGGAGCTTTTTAATTAACAATAACGACATAAATACATCTTGGAAGTTATTCGAAACCACTTACCTAAAAGCAGTGCAAGACTGCATACCATCGAAAATACGGCGTCCAGGCCATAATAATAAGCCCAAATGGTGGAATAAAGATATTTCAAACTGCCTGCTTGCTAAAAAATTTGCTAATGATAGATTAAAATCCTCACAAAATGACGAAGAACGGGTGAAATTTGTAGAGCTACGACGCAAAGCCAAAAAGTTAATTAAGCAAAGTAAAAAGACCTTAGAGTTACATATTGCGAATCAAAGTAAAACAAACCCGAAAGAATTCTATAGTTATATCAGAAAGAAAAAAGTAGTTACTTCAACTGTTGGACCGTTAGTCGATGAAAAAGGAGAATACACCAAAGACGAAGTACAAATGAGTAATGCCCTCAATACCTTCTTTGCATCAGTTTTTACAACCGAAGACCTCAGTGATATCCCTACACCATCGCCGATTCAGATTGATAATTCAGATGTTCTAAGCAATATCACCGTTACAGAGAGAGAAGTATTGAATTGTTTAGATAAACTCAAAGTAAATAAAACGCCAGGACCTGATACAATCTCGCCTAGAGTTCTAAAGGAAGCTAAGAATGAGCTCTCCAAACCACTGACATTACTATTCAATAAATCCTTGCAGTCTGGAACTATGCCTGATCAGTGGAAGCTAGCCAACGTAACACCGATATTCAAAAAAGGCAGCAAATCTCTACCCAGTAACTATCGTCCAATTAGCTTAACCTCAGTTGTATGTAAAATGCTAGAAACGGTCATACGAGACAGACTCGTAAATCACTTAGAGGAAAATAACATACTTAAAGATACTCAACACGGCTTTCGTAAAAAACGTTCCTGTTTAACAAACCTCTTAGACTTCTTCCACGATATCCTCAACCTCTACGATGAGAGTAAAGCTGTAGATATTATATACCTTGATTTTCAAAAGGCCTTTGACAAAGTTCCCCACAAACGTTTACTGCTAAAACTAAAAGCGCATGGAATACAAGACGGTGTGTTGAAATGGATAGAAAATTGGCTCAACAACAGAAAGCAAAGAGTAGTCATAAACGGTAAGGCATCTAAATGGACCAATGTAAGTAGCGGGGTACCCCAGGGATCGGTACTAGGACCAATTCTCTTTCTAATTTACATCAACGACATAGATGAGGGTCTCACCTGCACAATCTCAAAATTTGCTGACGATACAAAACTTGCAAATAGCGTACTCTCAAAAGAACAAGTTGACGATATGCAACACAATCTAGATAAATTGTCATGTTGGGCCCAAATTTGGCAAATGAGTTTCAATGCGGATAAATGTAAAGTACTACATGTCGGATACCTAAATGAGAAAGCAAACTATTCGATGAATGGCACTCAGCTTAAGAATGTAAACAGAGAAACTGATCTGGGAGTAACAATATCGAGTAACCTAAAACCGAGTCAACAATGTTCAGAAGTTGTTAAGAAGGCAAACAAAATAATTGGCTTTATAGGCAGGTCATTTGAGCATAAATCCAAAGAAGTTATCCTAACCCTTTACAATTCCTTAGTCCGCCCTCTTCTGGAATACTGCGTTCAATCCTGGTGCCCTTATTACCAAAAAGATATAAACAAGCTAGAACGAGTTCAACGTAGAGTTACCAAAATGATACCTAGCCTAAAGAACAAACCATACGAAGAGCGTCTTAGAGAATTAAATCTATTTCCTTTAACCCAGCGCAGATTAAGAGGCGACTTAATTCAAGTGTTCAAAATCATCAAAGGCATCGACAATATGAACTGTAGTAAGTACTTCACTATCGACCAATCTAATTACACACGGGGAAACGGTTGCAAAATTATTGGTAAATATTTTAACTCGCACGAATCTAAGAATTTCTTCTTCAATCGAGTTGTCAACTTGTGGAATGGGCTTCCCCGAAACGTTATAGACTGCAGCACCGTTGATTCATTTAAATTCCGCCTAGACAAATATCTCGCATCAAACCCGCGACTGACTGCGTTTGTAAATGAATAACTTTATCCTCCCCACAGTTACTAACCCATATGTCCCCTACTAACTTCCTAGTCCTGCCACGTTAGTGGCAGGGCAGTAGTTCCCTTTCCAATGTTCCCTTACCCACTCTAAACCACTGTTTGGACACTTGATCCTCAGTGTTTTGGAGGACAAGCAGCCTAGAAGGGTCACTAGATCTGTTGTTGCTTGATTTCCTTTGTACTCCTTTGTACTCCTTTGTATATGCATTTCCCTGTGTGCGATTATTCATGTTCCTGTTTTCTGCTGGTTTAGGCAATGCTAGACTGGGATAGGGTTTCTGAGTTGTGATTTCCTATGAGTACTAGGTTGCGGTTGAACCAGTACAATTGCAACGGAGGCGTGGAACGCCTAGGTGGTCTTTCTGACTGTGTACCGTGGGAGTTTAGCACTGTGTTGCGAGTGAGGGCTTTTGCCTCTGCCACCCAACACTGTGCTATCTCATTTGCTTGACTTTGAGAGGATCGCCAGGAGAGAACCAGATACTAGTGATCTGGATCTCTCAAGAGAGCATCCCGTCAATTAACGTAATTTGGCCGCACAGTCTTAAGGACCTCGCTAGGCTACGAGCCGCTTGCTCAGCCATTGTCTCTTAACCTTATGTATCCCAGCTAGACTTTGCTCGACCAGCAGATACAGCATAGTATTGAAGCTTCTCCTTATGTATATTATTGTTTATGCACTATTGATTTCATGTGTGGCACGCTTAGCTACTTCAGAGATTAGTGGCCCACGAGCACAACCTTAGTAGGCTATTGCCAGTGCATTGTCGGAGTACTTCTTCTTAATGTTTGCCATATCCTATTGCTTATTCTTATAATTCTTCTTATGTCAATTTAAAGCCTTTAATTACCAGTGAGTTATTCATTAAATTGCTGTTCAAAATCCGATACTTACTTCTTATGAGTATTCGAGAAGCATCTAACTTATCAGAAGATTCCTTGCTTGATGCTCGAGGACTATTGTTTAACGTAACGTAATAGTGCCGATCCGAAGTAGAGGGTGGAGGACTTCTTAAGTTCTTAGTTCAAGGGTGGATTACTTCGGCTTCGGCCAACACTATTCTTTAGTGTTGTAGTACTTTTCTTCTTTGTTTGATTGTTGACCAGACTAGATAACTCCCGTCTTGTTATTAGTCTGTTGTGTGAAACGCTAGTACCGAGTTCTTGTATACCCCGTTATAGCAGATAGAACTCTGGAGGGTAGTGGCGTTTTTTGTTCGGCTGGCAGTACTCTGGGGTTGGGATCGTGTGTTTCCGTTGTGCAGCGAGCCATACTCGAGTCCTGTGTAAGAGCCCTAGTGTACCCGAGTGCCCGGTCGTAACAGAGTCTTTTCCTGATGAAACAACAGAGCATCTGCAACATGTTAATCTTCGAGAGGCCCAAAATATCTTCTTTCATCATGTCCGTCAGGTTATCTTTGAAGATCATGAAATCCGTACACTGCAAGGTCTTGTAAAGGATTACAAAGGCATTACTTCAAATTATGGTTACTATTCCACAGCAAAGTCCAGTTTCGTGAAGGAAATTCTGATCAAGGAATTTGGAGATGACATAGCATTTCATGAACGAGGTCAGAAGAATGTGAGTGAACTGGTATATGATGCAAGAGCTGCAGGTTCATATCTTGAGGCTGCAATATCCTCTCTAGGTGTAAGTGACGATCAGCTGGTGAAGAATGTAGCTGGGCGACTCAGAGATCAGATCATCAAAACAAAAACTGTTCCTTGGCCTCCATACATACATGAGCTAGAAGAATATGAAGACCTGAATGATCTCCTCTTGAAGCTCATCACTTGGTTAAAGCACCCCACAAAGTCTGAAGTCGATGACAAGCCCCAAGTCAAATCAATTGCATCTATTTTGACCAGCTACATCACTGGAAGACGTACTGCATTTGAGACAAACCTCGGTGTACTGCTACATGGTATGACAAAGAGCAGAGAAATGGTAGACATATTACATAAGGATGGCCTGGGAATCAGTTACAATGATGTGCTTTTGCTTAGAGATTTCTGGGCAGTTACTGACCTTAAGCATTCAACTGAGTGTCCTTTTGAACTTTCTGAAGGAACACCCGGCAATATGTATAGTCGACAACGATACTTCAAAAGTGACACTTTGACTGGAAGTGGCCAATCACATCGTACAAATGTCATGTTTTTTCAGCCAGACCTACCTAAGCTAAATCTACCTACCCTAGATGATGATAGACCAGTTGCAAATAGCACCTTGCCTTCGTACCTCTCTGATAGCCTCAAAGAACTTGGGAGCCAGATGCAAAGAATTGAACCATACAAAACAGTCAAGCGTGGTGAACCACCCATCAGACCAAGGATAACGGATGAACAACATCTGGACACAGTTCCTCTAAAGAATGAGAAGCAACTCCTGTCAAACACGCGGAATGTTAACAACGTCAACCGGATAAGAGGCTGTGTTCATTGTCACGCAAATCACAAGAGACGAAGAAAGCATGCAGATTGTGCCCCATGTAAGATGAAGATAGATGAACAATCTGTGCAGGATATCAGTGCATGTCTCACCGAGTTCCATTGTGATCCATTTGACCAATCAGATCTGACACTAAGATCCCTACAATCTGGAATTCAAGCCTCTCCAGCTCTCTTTGCTGATCTGAAGTCTGCAAAGGCCGATGGAGAAAGAAAAGTGGAGGAATTTGTAAATGAAAGAGTCTATTCCAAAACAAAGTCCCTCAATGCTCGAATACCACGTAGTAAAAGAGGCAATTTTGCAACTCAAGAAATCGAGAAGACAGCAAGTGAAAACCTGAAACAGACAACTGAAGAAATGGAGAGTAAGTCATTTACCTCGGTCATCAAACTTGTTGAGGCAAGTGACGGCTTAAAGATGGAAGACTTAATGCAGCATCGAGTAACAGATGAGTGCCTTTCAATTTTCAATGCAAATGGTACTATGCGCAAAACGCAGAAGAGTAAGCTACAGGAAAAACTGACAATGACATCCATACCGTACCCTGATATTTACACATCAATAGTAGACATGGGACTAATCTGGCATCTAACAACGCCTACTACTGAAGACAGAGAAAAAGCAAATGGAACCAAGTTAATGTGGGGAGACTATGGTGAGAAACTTGTGAACTTTGTCCTGAATAGACATTCGAATGCAGAATGTGTTATCTTGGTTAATGACTCGTACGAGCAAGACTTCTCCATCAAAGATAGTGAACGACAACACCGTAAACAAAATCAGTCCATTTGCAATGCGTTTATGAAGTCAGAGGACAAATTTCCTTCTAATAGAGACTTTCATGCTCTTCTTGGTAAGCCAGAGAATAAAGTTCGCCTTCAAGCATTTATCAAGGCTGCTTTCAAAAGAAAGGCATCTACAACCACTATTCAGCTCATACACTGTGTTGTTGGCAAACCAGCAAGGAATCTCACCACAGATGAAGTTTTGCAGAATCTCACATACGCCCATGCAGAAGCAGACACAGCTCTGTTCACTCTTTATGGTAAGCTGCGGTCAGAAGGGTATACAGAAGCAGTTGTCATAGACACTGAAGATACTGATAACTACGTTCAGGCAGCCTATGTGGCTCGGCAAATATCAGGACTCTTGTGCTTGAAACGCAAATCTCAGCTGATAAATGCTCGGTGGTTGTGTAGTGAGGCAATGGCGGAGTCTTTGATCCCACTTTATGTTCTTACCGGATGCGACCATAACTCCGGCTTTTATGGAATAGGCAAGAAAACTATTGTTGACCGTGTAGAAAAATCATCAGAAGCTCGCAACCTCCTTAAAAGTTGTGGCACAATCATCCCAGTCACACAGGAAATCATCAATGACTTACAGAAATTTGTTATCCGGTACATCTATTGTGACACCAAACACAAGACCCTAGCAGAGGTGAGAGCAGCAAAGTGGTCAGTACTCAAGAAAAAGAAGATCATCAGACTGGTACCTGATTCTGACAGTCTACGACCACACTTAGAGTGCACCAATTACCTCACATATCTGCAGAAGAATTTCCAGCTTCAGAATAATCCATCACCAATTGGCCATGGATGGCACCTTGTAAATGGCTTATGCCTCCCAGTACGCTATACCCAACCTGCACTTCCATCATTCCTGGATCTTCTAAAAACTCCAAGTCATCCACAAATGGAGAGCAGCGATGATGACAGCGGAAGTGATTCTGACAGTTGTGCATCATATTTGTCCTGCAGTGACAGTGCATCTTAATGCAGTAGGTTTCATGTTTTATTAATTTAGGATACCAAAGTTTCTCAGTGGATTTAACAACATTATATTTGTCTTAGATGTTGAGGTTAATGGGACTCTAAATCATGAATTATGCCATCCCATTGATTTTCTTAATTATTTTCTTATTTACTTAATTATTTGGTAATTATTAATTAATTATTTTTTAATTGTGCCATGCCATTGATCTTCTGACACCAAAATTAGAGGGAATAGACACCAAAATTGTCATTTTTGGCCATTCACTTAAAGAAATAGAACTTTATAAAAAAATTAAGATGACGGCGGCGGCCATTTTGAAAAACGTCTAAAATAACAACTTTCCCGTCATTTTGGTGAGGTGTATGGGGGGCTTATTTTTTTTAATATCAGTTGCCCTTGTTAAATTCACTGAGAAACTTTGGTATCCTAAACACGGTCACGGAAGCTCTGAAAATGACTACTAATATATATATATATATTTTTTTTTTTCGGTAGAAAAATGTTCCGGCCAAAGGCTGGTTTCTCCTGAATTATATGCTTGCTATCGCTTGCCAGGACAAATTTCAATATTGAGAAACAAATGGGATGAAAAGTTTTAAAATCTCCAAACTAATTGGCCGAACGTATTAAAATCTCGAAACTAATGGGGCTAAACGTGAGGGAGAAGGGGGTCCAGAAAAGGCCATCATCCCCTCTTAAAACACGAAGATCAAAGCATTGAAAACACGAACAAAATAATTTAAGAAATATAATGTAAAGAATGATAGCGGAAAGATAGTGTTATACATGTATATATATTCACATTGTTAACCCTTTTGGTACGGTTGAAGTAATTATGTCGTCTTATTCTGGCTGTTACACGATTTTACTTGGTGTAGGAAGGAATTATGATAGTCAACTAATTAATGGAGATATGATACACCTCTCTCATTACTAGACGTCTTTCCTAAGCTGCATGAAATTGTTTAAAATAGCCAGTTTATATGGAATAATGACGTCCCCCATGCTGAAGTGGTCAAAGAAAATTACATACACATATAGGTAAACGTTATCGGTTGAATATTGAACTAGAGAGATTATATGCGGCATAAACGAAAACCTTAATATAATACTAGCAAACGTTTGCAGATATGTATTGGGAAATATGAATATGTTTCATTTGAGAGAGAGAGAGAGAGAGAGAGAGAGAGAGAGAGAGAGAGAGAGAGAGAGAGAGAGAGAGAGTACAAAGGGAGTACAATGTAGTACAAAGGAGTACAAACGAAATCAAGCAACAACAGGTCTAGTGACCCTTCTAGGCTGCTTGTCCTCCAAAACACTGAGGATCAAGTGTCCAAACAGTGGTTTAGAGTGGGTAAGGGAACATTGGAAAGGAAACTACTGCCTTGGAACTAATGTCCGTGGCAGGATTAGGAAGTTAGTAGGGGACAGAGGGGTTAGTAACTGAGGGGGGGATAAAATAAAGTTATTCATTTACAAACGCAGTCAGTCGCGGGTTTGATGCGAGATATTTGTCTAGGCGGAGTTTAAATGAATCAACGGTGCTGCAGTCTATAACGTCTCGGGGAAGCCCATTCCACAAGTTGACAACTCGATTGAAGAAGAAATTCTTAGATTCGTGTGAGAAAAGATTTACCAATCATTTTGCAACCGTTTCCCGGCGTGTAATTAGATTGGTCGATAGTGAAGTACTACAGTTCATATTGTCGATGCCTTTGATGATTTTGAACACTTGAATTAAGTCACCTCTTAATCTGCGCTGGGTTAAAGGAAATAGATTTAATTCTCTAAGACGCTCCTTGTATGGTTTGTTCTTTTGGCTAGGTATCATTTTGGTAACTCTACGTTGAACTCGTTCTGTCTTGTTTATATTATCTTTTTGGTAATAAGGGCACAAGGATTGAACGCAGTATTCCAGAAGAGGGCGGACTAAGGAATTGTAAAGGGTTAGGATAACTTCTTTGGATTTATGCTCAAATGACCTGCCTATAAAGCCAATTATTTTGTTTGCCTTCTTAACAATTTCTGAACATTGTTGACTCGGTTTTAGGTTACTCGATATTGTTACTCCCAGATCGGTTTCTCTGTTTACATTCTTAAGCTG
Source organism: Lithodes maja (assembly GCA_037953745.1). Lineage (NCBI taxonomy): Eukaryota > Metazoa > Arthropoda > Malacostraca > Decapoda > Lithodidae > Lithodes > Lithodes maja. The sequence continues at coordinate 9,668 of JBAKBP010022987.1, read as the reverse complement.
AGTGCCATTCATCGAATAGTTTGCTTTCTCATTTAGGTATCCGATATGTAGTACTTTACATTTATCCGCATTGAAACTCATTTGCCAAGTTTGGGCCCAACATGACAATTTATCTAGATTGTGTTGCATATCGTCAACTTGTTCTTTTGAAAGTACACTATTTGCAATTTTTGTATTGTCAGCAAATTTTGACATTGTACAGGTGAGACCCTCATCTATGTCGTTGATGTAAATTAGAAAGATAATTGGTCCTAGGACCGATCCCTGGGGTACCCCGCTACTTACATTGGTTCATTTAGATGCCTTTAGAGAGAGAGAGAGAGAGAGAGAGAGAGAGAGAGAGAGAGAGAGAGCAAAAGAGAGCAAAAGAGCGAGAGTGTGAGAGAGGGTACATAGTTATAGATAGAAATACACCTATGTAGACAGTTTGACACAATTCAGCAATTTTCTGGTGTTGCTTAAAATTATGATCGCTGTAATGGATTATAAACTCAGATATGAAGCAATATTTAGCCTAGTTAATTCAGCTCGGGACATCAGAAATGAAATAGCGATAATAAAGAAAGTGATGAAGTTATTGTGGGGCCAGAGTTATATATAATTTATTATTCTCAAATTACACCAACATAGAGTATAATACAATTGTTATCCAGGAACGGGCGCGTGTTGGCCTCACGATAACATGAACGAGATGCACAATCAACGCGACTAATAAAAGGCCATGTTGTGTTATATTGATATAAATATTCAACAACCTTAATATCTCTCTCGTAAGAGGTATAGTCGGACCATTATATAAGTCACATATGTTAATTTATGATTGCAAATGAGATGTGCTACTATATTGTTTATTGACAATATGTAATTAATTGGCGTTGATTTAAAAAAACACATACAGATCGAACTGGTAACCAGCACCAGTAATAATACATTGCCTATAACTATCTATCTATCTATCTATTGCCGGACGACTTACTCCCCTTACGAGGGTGGCCATACACAGAATGCCCCCAAGCGGAGCTATTCCCTGTGAGAGGGACAACCCGAGCCAGTTTAGTAAAGGACTTACAGGATTGACCACTCAATTTAGGATCCGTCCGACTCCGAGGCCCTCTGTGTATCTTGTTAGCACTATTTTTCTACAGTGGTGTTCGGCTAATCCATCCACTAACCTGCCTTACCCTTAGGTAAGCAGTACAGATTTGTATCAGGTTTACTCCCCTAGACAGGTTGCCAACCAAGGCTGACGAGTCCCATCCACCCGGATTTGTATAAGGTTGTCTCCCCTAGATGAGTTGCCGACCAAGGCTAACGAGTCCCATCCACCCACATAATAACTGTTGGTATATATAAGGATATTAGTAGAGAAAATCGTGTATGCGGAAAATGTGAGTCTGGTGGCGAATACTATGCATTGTTTATGTGTCAAAATGCTGGTATTGCTAGTTTGAGTACTCAATATATTCCAAGTTACTTAAGACGTAGACCAACTCATTTCAAGCACAAGGTGTTGATGCAAACGAATAATTTTAATTTACAGACTAAGTTAGCACACACATACGCGCGCGCGCAAACGGATTTCACCACTTACAGTACTAATATTCTAAATTCACATAATTCCAATTTTCATATAATACCTCAATTGTTCTGTTCTCACACTACGTTATACCACTCCCAAATATATCACTTCCAGTCAATTTTAAGGGGAGGGGGGGGGGGGGGGGGTTCTTGACTCTCTTCTCCCTCATGTTAAGCCTAATTAATTTTGATACAAGACGTTCGTTTCATTAGTTTAGCGACTGTTGGACCTTTTAACCCATTTATTTGTCAATAATAGGACCTTTCGTGCCATTTAGGTGTCTATATTTTCCTGGCGTGTGATAGGTAGCCTGTAATTTAGGAGGAACCAGCCTTCAGCCGGGACATGTTTCTACCGAAAACTATATCTACAAGGGGGACCTTGGGGATGTTTCTAAAGCTTGATGGAGATCTAGGGAGGAAACTCAAAAATAATAATAAATATTTACAGTAAATAAATCGACTAATAAATATACCCTACCCCCTTAACTCCCGACCATTCCAGCATAGTCTCAATTCCCAGATCTCCCCCCCCCCCCCCCTCCTCCTGCCATCTTTGGAAAATTGGGATTAATTTCTCATCCTCACGATCAGAGAGCAATTTACCGCCGCTTAAAAATCCGGCTTATGGGATTTTTGTGGGTGCAGCCGTCGTGGGAGATAATGAGAGAGGATGTTTTTAAGTGTATAGGATAGTGGGGGGAGGGAGGGAAGTGTGTGGGGGATGGGGTTGTGGAGGATAGTGAGGGGGGGGGGGTTTAAGGGGAGATGGGCGTGTTTACTTGCTTATTGTTTTATATTTTTATTATATTTATGTTAACTCCCTAAACCTCCCTCAAGCTGTAAATAACACCCTCTAGACCCCCCTTCAAGATAAATGTGTACATTTTTCGGAGGGCCGGTTATTCGTAAAACTACAGGCTCGCTATAACTCGTCAGTAAAAAAATTGACACCTATGTGGCACGAAAGGTCTTATTATTGACAAAGAAATTGTGCGTAAAGCCTTTAAATCGCCAAACTAATGGGCCGAACGTCTTAAAATCTGAAACTAATGGGGCTAAACACGAGGGAGGAGGAGGCCACAAGAGCAAGCCCGACCCCCCTTAAGTGTATTGGAGAGCTGGGGAGGGAGGGAAGTGTGTGTGTGTGTGTGTGGGGGGGGGGGGGGGGGGGTCAGAGTAAAGAAGAATGATGTGGGGCCGATTTAGCCACTGTTGTACTGGCGACGTCTCCTTAATTATATTCTTGCTACTATTACACGATTTGTTTTATCTTATAAACGGCCTCTAGCAACTAACAGGTTTCGAATGATATCACTTAACTCTTTGAACTGCCATATATCCTTCTTGAACTGCACAGAATCGTCTACTGTACATACCGGTATATCTATAAACAAATAAAAACGAAGTCGCCGGTACAGAAGGGGTTAAGAGAGTAGAGTTTATTTATTAGTTTATTGAGGTATTTTATATTATTATTTGTCGATTTAGTTTACTCCCTAGGCCTCCTTCAAGCTTAATCGTCAAATTCCCCCTTCGAGATTTATTTGTACATTTTTCAGTACAAAAATGTCACAACCGAAGGCCCGTTCCTCCAAACTACAGGTTTGCTATAGCTTACCAGGAAAAAAATCGACACTTAAATGGCACGAAGATTCTTCATATTGATAAAGATATTGGACGAAAGGTTTCAATTCGACAAACCAAACTGAGCAAACTTCTTAAAATCTCAAAACACATTGGGCTAAACACGACGGGAAAGGGGGTCCAGAAAAAGCAACTACCTCCCCCTTAAGGCATGGGGCAGGTGTGTGAGGGTGGAATAATGTGGGGGTGTGGGAGTGGGTAGATGGCGGTAGAGAGGGTAGCCTATGTGGGAGGATGTGTATTGATGGGGAAAGGGAGAGTGTGGGATTGTGTGGGAGGGAAGTGAGTGGTTGTGGGAAGAGGCATGTATATTGCTGTGGAATAGGAGATTAACCATGATATTTAGTGATAATGTCGGACAGGTTGGGAGAGAGGTATCCTGACCAGGATTCGAACCCACTCACTCTAGGAAGAATTGGGAAAGTTGGGCACCGTAACCACTCGGCCATGATTCGCTCATGGATCCTAAATTACAGGCTCACTATCTCTTGCCCGGATAAAATCGACACTTAAATGGCTCAAAACGTCTTAGAAAGTACCAATCTAATGGGGCCAAACATAAGGGAGAAAGGGGGCCAAGAGAGAAACCCATCCCCTCTTTATTTGGCCGTGATATAGAGGTTGTAACGGAGAAACTTGCGTAGACCCAATGGCTGACACAAATACTATAGTTGGCCATCCTCGTGAACAATGAAACTAACGGGATGTGCTTAGTCCGTCGCCACAGGGATATTGTGCATGGACTGGGGAAGTGTGGAATAGGTAGAGTTAAACCTAGATATTGCCCTGCTTACGTTTGTTTGTAGGCCCGATATATCAATCTATCTATCTATTGCCTGACGCCGTGATCGCCGAAGGGGTGGCCACGAACGAACCGCCCCCATGCACCTCTGTCCCCAGTCAGTCGACGCCCCTCCCCCCAACCACCACCGCCTTCGTTCATGTACTTCCTCACTCCATCCTTCCACCTCTCATCCGATATATATATATATATATATATATATATAAAACGGACCTACTCAAGTGGCAACATAACCGCAATCATTTATAATAGAGTAACAATTCCAACAAAACTTTTACATACACACATGCAAAACCATCAAACAAATATTTAATCGGATAAAAGAGTGCACAGAAAAATACTAGAAGATAAAATTCAGATAAAATTGTGCATGGTTCAAAGCGAAGGAGACGTACATATATATTGTGACGCCCAGTGCGTGGCAACGCAACCTGATTGTACTCCTTGGTACTCCACTGTACCGCCACGGTACCGCGTTGTACCGTGCTGGCTGCTTATATTGAGTGTGACAACGTATAACTATGTTCTTTGTATCTCTGCAAAGGTCTCGTCATTTGCTAACCAGTGGTGGGTTTTGTTTTAAGCCATGTCGAGACCTTCCATTTAATATGTAGTATCAATAGAGAAGTTGATAGATAAGACAATGGGAATTCAGAGAGAGAGAGTGAGTTAGACTTCAGAGCGAGAGGGTAGCAATGGTTGCCAGACGTATGGACCGGTTGGCAGCCCTGCGCTTATAGCTAGGTGCGACAGGGTTGGTAGTACATTGCCGCCTGCATATGCTGCCTGGCTGCCCATGTTGTCGTACTGCACATTGCCTGGAGGCTCGCTGTGTGCTCTATGACCAGGTTGCCTAGAACCTTTGAGATTCTAACATCCCTTGCCCTCTCTCCCAACTTCTCACGGTTGCACTCTTTCTCTCTGACGACATTACTCTCATTTCATTCTTCTCTCTATTTAAATGCATACCCTTCCTTGAGGTCCTAAAGGAGTTTCAGCACTCACCTCTCGTATTACTCTTAGGACAAGCATATATTTACATGTATTAGATTTAAGGGGTTAATGTGAACAGCGATCTTCTTGATGAGGATAGTTGGTGAACGGTCTACATGTTCACGAGTTATATGCCCAGCTCATCATCCAATTTGTGACTAGACTAGTGCCATGTGTAAGAGCCCGACCATGCCCAGGAGTTGTCTGTAGAGGGGCGAGGACTTAGCCTTGATTTGCCTACCGAGCCAGGAGCGAGTGCAGTACCAGAGACTACAGCTCGCTCGTAGTGCCGGTATAGTAGAGTAACGTAATTTATCTGTCCTTGTGTTCTCTGCAGTCTTTTCCTGGGTTCTCGCTTTCGGTGCTGGGACTCGTTGTTCCTGTGACTTGGCCTGCTAGCTAGAACACATGGGGATGATGAGTGGGTGATATCTTTATTTTACTATGCATTGCAGCTCTCTTTAAGTTTATGTATGTAACACTTTACAATACACATTACTCACACACAAGACAACACTATTAATACTTTCATGTATCAATTAACTGCACTGTCGTTTTGCTGCTGTGTCCGGAGTTCTGTTGCGTAGGGCGCATACAGACTCAGAGGGGAGACAGAGTGAGAGAAGCGAAGTAGCCTATGCGGTAGTAGGCTACCGGCGCAGTACTGTTGCCTGCAACCTTTTAGTTATTCCAAGTATAGATTCATTATTACAATAAGTGACTACTATTTATGTTCCTTCCATGTGTATTATTAGGTATCTACTGGATCATGAACATCTTGTATGCTACATGCTAGTGCATGTTAGTAGGGGACAGTTATTCTAGTGCACGCGCTTTCAAGTAGGCGTGTACATTTGTCATTTAGCATTTCACTGTCATACCTTTAGCCTGCTTCTATTCTACATTATTAGAGGCTTAATATTAACTTAGTTTCTTGAGTATTGCATTTCTTTAGTAATAACGTAACCTATAAATGTCTGAGGGAGTTTAGCCTCATAGCCTACCCCTGTTGTACACTTTCGCCGAGTTAAGGTACCTCGTTACCATAGACGATAACTCTGTAGGGCGTTGGTGCTTTTGTTGTCTGGAGCATATAGTATTTGGGACTGGAATCGAGCGTGTCGTTGTCACATAAGCCATTTCTGTCCTACGATCAAGAATCCCGAATATGTATTGCCGATCCAGCCGTAACAAAATGGCGACCTTGCACAAGATTCAGTAGTATCCTATCACATGTTTTTTGGAGAACTATTCTATGCTACCTAGTAGAGCTGGCTAGAATTTTCTTGCATATTGGAGGAATTTTTATTGTGTCATTATTGTATTGGTGGACTTGCAGATTGTTTCGTTGGGGGTGTCTAGAGTAGAGTCATTCAAGCATCTTTAACATTTTGTGAGTCGAGACTGCAATTAGTAATAAGCACTTCTTTTTTTTTATGAACAGCAATTGTATAACCAGCACTATGTCTAATGACTCATCATTTACGGGGGAGGATAACACGGTACAGCCTAGTAACCAGCAAGTACAAACAGATGTTTAGGGAGGGGAGTGTTATAAGTGGAGAGAGGGATGCCCGGGCATTTTTGCAGACACCTTTGACCGAACAGCGCCTGCAGGCTATTGATTGTTACGGTCTTCGCTGTTTAGCCACGGTTTTGGGGCGGGACTGTCCTGACAGTTGGCCCAAGAAGAATTTGGTGCATGTTTGTTGGGTGATGGCGATGGGGCGGTGGGTGGAGTGGGGTCTTGGGGGGTTCCCTCCAAGCCTCCATTCCACTCTACCCCTGAGCTGGGCCCTCAGCCAGCGAGTCTTAGCACGATGCAGCAGGAGGGTTCTCAAGGGCAAGCTGGCTTACCCATAAACACGTCTCGGTGTGGATCCCCCATTTTGTGCTCTCCCCCCCCAGGCCTGTCTCCTGAGATGTTATTTCAGCTAGAACTAGCTAAGTTTAAGCTGCAGGAGACTCAGATACAACAGGCTAGTATAGAACGCATAGAGGTTGCTAGAATCCAAGCCAATCAGGATGCAACCAGGTACCAGGCTGAAATGGATGTCGAGAAGTCTAGAGTAGAGACCACGGGGCGTCATCTCGGTGGTGGGCACCGGGTTACAGACTCACTTTCGCATTTAATTAAGTTAGTACCCGCATTTGATGAGACAGCAGTGACTGAGTTTTTTGCTCGTTTCGAAAAGAAGTGTCGTGAGTATGACTGGCCGGAGGTTAAATGGGCAGCATTAGTTTCATCACGTCTAGTGGGTAAGGGGTTGAAAGCCTACGATGCACTGTCACTGGACGAGAGTGTCGTGTATGGACTGGTGAAGGAGGCTGTGCTCCGGGCCTACGAACTGCAACCCGAAACTTATAGATTGAAGTTCCGTGGCGTGAATAAGAAGAGCGACGTCAGTTTTATGGAGCACGCACGGGACTTAACAGATGCAGGTAATAACTGGTTTCGGTCCGAGCACGCAGAGTCGGCTGAGGAAATTAAGCAACTTTTCTATCTGGAACAGTTTTACCAATGTACTGGAACCGATCTAATGCTGAACATTAAGGAAAAATGTCCCAAGACAGTAGAGGAGGCTGCCAAGATGGCAGACCTCAGATTATCATTGATTCGTGGTTGCGGTGCCGCTCAGAGGGCTGAGTCAGGGCAGAAGGGGCGCTATACCCCACCCACCAGAGTTTTCGATAATAACAAATCCTATGACACACATAACCACACTAAATGCATTGCACCTAATGACACCTACAAACACAAGCCTCTCCCGTTTACTAAAGGTCAGGCCCCTTCTTCGCCCGCACAAGGGAAGAAGCCCATTGGGGATGTGAAATGTTACAAATGTCAGAAGCTAGGCCATTATTCACGTGAGTGCCCTAGTAACACTCCCGCTAAGCCGGTGTCATTGGTTCACAGTATCGGTGTGTCTCTGAAGGCTGCAGCAACTGCCCGGGGTAGGTTGTCAGCAGCTGAGGCACACGCGGTAAAGAAGCGTACGGAAGGCTCGACACCTGTCCGGGACACTTTCTGTAGCCATCGGGGACACGGGTTTGTGAGCTGGGGGAGTGAACTACGGAGGGTTGACTTGCTGAGGGATACGGGGGCTTCGCAAACTTTGTTGAGGAACTTCACAGGGAAACCGATAAATGCGGCCAGAGTTGTTGTGGTGCAGGGTATAAATGCTACGAGGTCATACCCACTTGTGAGGTTGGAGTTGAGAGTGGGAGAGGTGTGCAGGGAGCTGGATGTAGGGATCGTTGAGTGTTTGCCAGTTGAGGGCGTCGACCTTCTTCTCGGCAACGACTTTGCGGTGCCCACTTCCGGGACTCCACCCTTAGTCGTTGCCGAGAGGGCGGCCGACGTGGATGGTGAGAATCGGGAATGGGTTGGGAGGTGCCAACAGGATGAGATGGCCTGTGTGGTAACCCGATCTCGCTCTGCGGCTCCTGCACAGCCTAGCACTCAACCTCGGGGACAGTGGAGGAAGGATCAGGAGAAGGTTGCTAAGGGCAGGAAAAGGGACATTGATTCTGCTGCACTTCTCGGTGATTCGGTACTTGGACCTATAATAAACACGGGAGTTGACTCTGGCCCAGATATGGTGTGTAACAAGGCAGAGTTGGGTAAGACTTCGCGTGAGGCAAGAGCTGTAGCGAGAGCCACTAAGGCAGTAGAGCCTACTAGCCGGGGTAATGTCTTATTACAAAACCATCTTGATGCATTGACGCCCAGGGACATTAGTGAGCAGCAGCTGCAAGACGCTAGCCTAGCTCGTTATAGCAATGGTGCCATAGAGTTGGAGGAAGATGGGGATGCGAAGCCGGGAAATTTCTTTAGGCTCAACAGGATATTGTACCGCAGATTTCTAGACCCCAAATCGAAGTGGGAGGGCGGTGCGAGGGTAGTAGACCAGGTGGTTGTTCCAAATAAGTATAGAGAGTCCTTATTGTGTCTGGCGCATGATGTGCCGGTGGCGGGTCATTTGGGGGTAACAAAAACATTGGCGGCATTGGGCAGGTTTTTCTGGTGGCCTGGGGTCAAGGCTGATGTCTGTGCATGGGTGGCTGGGTGTGCGACCTGCCAGACAACGGGGAAGCCTAACCAGACCATCCCGAAGGCACCTTTGTTTCCCATACCTGTCACCGGGCCTCCGTTCAGCAAAGTTGTAGTAGATTTGGTTGGCCCTTTCCCGCCTACTAGTAGTGGCAATAAATTCCTGTTGACAATCATGGATGTGGCTACGAGATACCCGGACGCATACCCCATGAGAAACGGCTCGGCAAAGGCAGTTGTTAAAAACTTATTATTGTTCTGTTCCCGTTATGGATTTCCACGTGAGGTGCAGTCAGACCAGGGGAGCAATTTTACATCCAAATTGTTCAAGCAAACCCTTCAGTTGCACGGTATATGTTCTGTAGTGTCGTCAGCCTACCATCCCGAGAGTCAGGGAGTCTTGGAGCGGTGGCACTCGACCCTGAAGAGTATGCTACGCTGTTACTGTGCAGAACATGACACTGATTGGGATTTGGGTCTGCCGTATGTTCTGTTCGCTGCACGTGAAGTCCCAGGAGAGAGCCTGGGGTTCAGTCCAAATCAACTAGTCTTTGGCCATAATGTGAGAGGACCTTTAAGTATGGTGAAAGAGAT
>JBAKBP010022986.1:0-37794 GCA_037953745.1 Lithodes maja | reverse complement strand
CTGCAGCTTAAACTTAGCTAGTTCTAGCTGAAATAACATCTCAGGAGACAGGCCTGGGGGGGGAGAGCACAAAATGGGGGATCCACACCGAGACGTGTTTACGGGTAAGCCAGCTTGCCCTTGAGAACCCTCCTGCTGCATCGTGCTAAGACTCGCTGGCTGAGGGCCCCAGCTCAGGGGTAGAGTGGAATGGAGGCTTGGAGGGAACCCCCCAAGACCCCACTCCACCCACCGCCCCATCGCCATCACCCAACAAACATGCCACCAAATTCTTCTTGGGCCAACTGTCAGGACAGTCCCGCCCCAAAACCGTGGCTAAACAGCGAAGACCGTAACAATCAATAGCCTGCAGGCGCTGTTCGGTCAAAGGTGTCTGCAAAAATGCCCGGGCATCCCTCTCTCCACTTATAACACTCCCCTCCCTAAACATCTGTTGTACTTGCTGGTTACTAGGCTGTACCGTGTTATCCTCCCCCGTAAATGATGAGTCATTAGACATAGTGCTGGTTATACAATTGCTGTTCATAAAAAAAAAAAAAGTGCTTATTACTAATTGCAGTCTCGACTCACAAAATGTTAAAGATGCTTGAATGACTCTACTCTAGACACCCCCAACGAAACAATCTGCAAGTCCACCAATACAATAATGACACAATAAAAATTCCTCCAATATGCAAGAAAATTCTAGCCAGCTCTACTAGGTAGCATAGAATAGTTCTCCAAAAAACATGTGATAGGATACTACTGAATCTTGTGCAAGGTCGCCATTTTGTTACGGCTGGATCGGCAATACATATTCGGGATTCTTGATCGTAGGACAGAAATGGCTTATGTGACAACGACACGCTCGATTCCAGTCCCAAATACTATATGCTCCAGACAACAAAAGCACCAACGCCCTACAGAGTTATCGTCTATGGTAACGAGGTACCTTAACTCGGCGAAAGTGTACAACAGGGGTTAGGCTATGAGGCTAAACTCCCTCAGACATTTATAGGTTACGTTATTACTAAAGAAATGCAATACTCAAGAAACTACGTTAATATTAAGCCTCTAATAATGTAGAATAGAAGCAGGCTAAAGGTATGACAGTGAAATGCTAAATGACAAATGTACACGCCTACTTGAAAGCGCGTGCACTAGAATAACTGTCCCCTACTAACATGCACTAGCATGTAGCATACAAGATGTTCATGATCCAGTAGATACCTAATAATACACATGGAAGGAACATAAATAGTAGTCACTTATTATAATAATGAATCTATACTTGGAATAACTAAAAGGTTGCAGGCAACAGTACTGCGCCGGTAGCCTACTACCGCATAGGCTACTTCGCTTCTCTCACTCTGTCTCCCCTCTGAGTCCGTATGCGCCCTACGCAATAGAACTCCGGACACAGCAGCAAAACGACAGTGCAGTTAATTGATACATGAAAGTATTAATAGTGTTGTCTTGTGTGTGAGTAATGTGTATTGTAAAGTGTTATATACATATACTTAAAGAGAGCTGCAATACATAGTAAAATAAAGATATAACCCACTCATCATCCCCATGTGTTCTAGCTAGCAGGCCAAGTCACAGGAACAACGAGTCCCAGCACCGAAAGCGAGAACCCAGGAAAAGACTGCAGAGAACACAAGGACAGATAAATTACGTTACGGTACTCTACTATACCGGCACTACGAGCGAGCTGTAGTCTCTGGTACTGCACTCGCTCCTGGCTCGGTAGGCAAATCAAGGCTAAGTCCTCGCCCCTCTACAGACAACTCCTGGGCATGGTCGGGCTCTTACACATGGCACTAGTCTAGTCACAAATTGGATGATGAGCTGGGCATATAACTCGTGAACATGTAGAACGTTCACCAACTATCCTCATCAAGAAGATCGCTGTTCACATTAACCCCTTAAATCTAATACATGTAAATATATGCTTGTCCTAAGAGTAATACGAGAGGTGAGTGCTGAAACTCCTTTAGGACCTCAAGGGAAGGTTATGCATTTAAATAGAGAGAAGAATGAAATGAGAGTAATGTCGTCAGAGAGAAAGAGTGCAACCGTGAGAAATTGGGAGAGAGGGCAAGGGATGTTAGAATCTCAAAGGTTCTAGGCAACCTGATCATGGAACACACAGCGAGCCTCCAGGCAATGTGCAGTACGACAACATGGGCAACCCAGGCAGCATAGGCAGGCGGCAATGGACTACCAACCCTGTCGCAACTAGCTATAAGCGCAAGGCTGCCAACCGGTCCATACGTCTGGCAACCACCACTCCGGCAGCGTGGCGCGTTGCTACCCTCTCGCTCTGAAAACTAACTCACTCTCTCTCTCTGAACTCCCATTGTCTTATCTATCAACTTCTCTATTGATACTACATATTAAATGGAAGGTCTCGACATGGCTTAAAACAAAACCCACCACTGGTTAGCACATGACGAGACCTTTGCAGAGATACAAAGAACATAGTTATACGTTGTCACACTCAATATAAGCAGCCAGCACGGTACAGCGGTACAGCGGTACCACACAGTGGCGGTACAGTGGAGTACCAAGGAGTACAATCAGGTTACGTTGCCACGCACTGGGTGCGTCACAATACTCTGAGGGATAAGCACTTTTCCCAGTAACTCTAAAGATACCAATAACACTTGTTGAGCGAAAACCACTGGAATCTATGACAACACTTACTACCCCCGATTGTATATGCTTGTTTTATCTGCCAAATTCTGTCTTCTTGTAGATTTCTCACAATTTTTCTCGTCCTAATTTGTTTTTTCTTACAATTAGGCCTATTACACTCTCTTCCTTAAGGGGACAGTGGCTGTTTGTTTGGTCTATTGATTCATGTATTCATATGTTTTTTTAGTTTCCTCCCTAGACCTCCATCAAGCTAAGAAAAACACCCTCTAGACCCCCCTTCAAGATATATTTGTACATTTTTCGGTAGTAAAATGTCCCGGCCAAAGGCCGATTCCTCCTAAAATTACAGGTTCGCTATCGCTCGCCAGTAAAAAATCCACACCTAAATGGCACGAAGGGTCTTTATATTGACAAAGAAATGTGGTGAAAGGTCATAAAATCCCCAAACTAATGGAACTAACGTCTTAAAATCTCAAAACTAGTAGGTGGGGCTAAACATTAGGGAGAAGGGGGTCCAGAAAAACGGTCTGCCTCCCCTTAAGTTTGGATTCTCGCATAGATGGTCTCGGGTTTTGGTTGCTCCCACACATTTCTCTGTCTCTGTCTCCCATGTTCTGTATCCTTCTCATATATCCTTTGGGTCATACGATACAGATCCTTTTTACATATTTTATTTATTTTGTATTAGTTTCACCACAACACCAAACACCTCCAATGAAATTAACGAAAGCATATTATGTGATCCACCAGGATTCGAACCCGGGTTATCACACACAGATTTTTAGACATCTTAACCATTACAGCACCAAGACGGTTAAAGGTTGAATTCCCTCATACGTTGTCTGGGGTTTGATTGCTCCCGCACATCTGTCTCCCATGTTCTGTATCCTTCTCATATATCCTTTGGGTTATACGATACAGATCCTTTTTATATATGTTTAAATTCCCTCATACATTGTCTAGTGTTTGGTTGCTCCCATGTTCTGTATCCTTCTCATCAGGGTGTCCAACCAGAGTCGAGTCCATCACTATTCAGTCTTTTATTATTGTATATGTAAAGATGAAATTAGGGTTTATAGTTCAAATTATATCTTTGGAAGGGATAAATTGGCCCAACCAAAGCTATTTTCTAGTACCGGTAACTGTCTTGTATTCCTTCTCATATTAATTCAAGTAGTTCAACAATATTGCTCCTGCTTCTCATGGCCCTTAGACCATAAGATACAGATCCTCTTGTGTATGTTTGCTTTCTATTATAGATCGCTTCTCCCCTCTGTTTACTTCCCTCATTCACAAGAAATTTCGGGGAATGACCTGTTTTTTGTTTTCTTCTCTTTCCTTGTTGTATCCATTCGGTCCTATTCAGCCTACTGTTTTATGACATTTATCCCCATGCAGGTGTAAATTTTTTCCTGGCGAGCGATAACAAGCCAGCATCTTATGGAGAAATCCCGCTTCGCCGGAGACAGTTTTCTATAAAAAAAAATTACAAGTGTAGCCAGCTGTGTAACACATTATCCAAAATATGGTATCTCGCTTTCGCTCGCCAGGTATAAATCAACACCTGGATGAGGCTAAACGTCTTAAAACAGTAGGTTGAATAGGACCGAATGGAAACAACCTAGAGAGAGAACAAAAGCAAGTCACCCCCCTTAAGACTTCCTAGGAACCCACCACTCCCAGACAGGCAGGAGAGGCTTTTGACTGTTTGGTTTTGTATACACCTCCTTATTGCTTCCGTTGCTCGGTTATCCTCTTGTCAGTGTTTGGTTACTCGTATCAATATTCTCGTCTGTTGGTTTTCACTTACAAACTCTTATTCTCTGTGTTAGGGTTTTATTATTGATTTGCTCTCCTTCTGATTGGATTATCTCGCCGATTTTTCTACTATACTGTACATCGCTCGCATGAGTGTTTTTGTATTTTATTATATTCGTTTAGAATATACAGATCCTGTTATCTATAGTAGTTTTCTCGCACATATCCTCTCCTGCGTATTTCTTTCACCTGGTCTCTTGCTGGACCCGAGGGATTGAAGTACTCGAAAAGGTGTTCCAGTCTTAACGCTATTCTTGACTTATAGTGTGCTGGCTTATTAATCCAGTAGGGTTGATCTATAGCCTCTGAAGTGCTATTTTAACTAAGCAATCTTGCTGGAGTCTCTTTCCTCCCCAACTGTAGACTCGCTGCGGGGCCCACCACAACCAGTACCATTCGGCTAAAATGCTTAAGGGGGTACTACTCGCTTTTTATGAACCTCCTTCTCCCTCGTGTTTAGCATGTTAGTTTTGAGATTTTAAGAAGTTCCTTCCATTAGTTTGGCGATTTTAATACCTTTCGCCCCATTTATTCGTCAATGTTAAGACCTTTCGTGCCATTTAGGTGTCGATTTTTTCCTGGCGAGCGATAGCGAGCCTGTAATTTTAGAAGGAACATTTTTCTATCGAAAAATATACAAATTTATCTTGAAAGGGGGTCTAAGGGGTGCTATTTTAAGCTTGATGGAGGTCTAGCGAGGAAGCTCAAAAATAAATAAATTAATAAATACATAGACCAAAAACCAAGTACTACCCCCTTAAGAGGCTTTTGACTCAAGTTTTGCGTATATGTCCTCCTTTCTGTGGCTGGGTTTTCTTTCGTATGTTTAGGTTTCTCATTTGGTTGTTTCTGACGTATTTCGGTATTACTTGGTTTCTTGATATGCCCACTTCTACAACATACGTTTTTTTCTTCTATATGTTTTATCTTTATATTAACCCAAAAGTTTTTTTTGTTATATATGTTTTATCTTTATATTAACCCCCCCAAAAATCTTCTGTTTTATCTTTATATTAACCCAAAGTTTTTTTTGTTCTGTTTTATCTTTATATTAACCCCCCCAAAAAAAATTGTATGTTTTATCTTTATATTAACCCATTTTTTTTGTTTTATCTTTATATTAACCCAAGTTTTGTTTTTGTTTTATCTTTATATTAACCCAATTTGTTTCTGTTTTATCTTTATAATTATTAACCCAAAGTTTTGTTTTTGTTTTATCTTTATATTAACCCAATTTGTTTGTTTTATCTTTATATTAAGCCAAAGTTTTTTATGTTTTATCTTTATATTAACCCAAAGTTTTGTTTTTGTTTTATCTTTATATTAACCCAAAAAAAAATTTGTTTTATCTTTCTATTAACCCAAAGTTTTTTTTTGTTTTATCTGTATATTAACCCAAAGTTTTTTTGTTTTATCTTTATATTAACCCAAAGTTTTTTTTGTTTTATCTTTATATTAACCCAAAGTTTTTTTTTTATCTTTATATTAACCCAATGTTTTTTTTGTTTTATCTTTATATTAACCCAAAGTTTTGTTTTGTTTTATCTTTATATTAACCCAAAGTTTTTGTTTGTTTTATCTTTATATTAACCCAAAGTTTTTTTTTGTTTTATCTTTATATTAACCCAAAGTTTTTTTTTCTATATGTTTTATCTTTATATTAACTCAATTTGTACCGGCGACGTCTTTTTAATGTTATTCTTGGTATATTTAGGCGATGTTGTGCAGTTTAGGAAGGATCTCTAGCAATATTAAGGGTTCGAACTATCCCAATCAAACTGTTTAGCTGTCACAGATTCTTCTTAAGGGGGTGGTGCTTGGTTTTTGGTCTATATATTAATTTATTAATGTATTTTTGAGTTTACTCGCTAGACTTCCTTCAAGCTTAGAAAAACACCCCCCTAAACCCCTTTTCAAGTTAAATTTGTACATTTTTCGGTAGAAAAATGTACCGGCCGAAGGCCGATTCTTTCTGAAATTAGAGGTTCGCTTACGCTCGCCAGGAAAAAGTAGACACCTAAAGGGCACGAAAGGTCTTAATATTGATAAACAAAATTAGGCGAAAGGTCTCAAAATCGCCAAACTAACGGAACGAACGTCTTAAAACCTCAAAACTAATATGCTAAACATGAGGGAGAAGGGGGTCCAGAAAAAGTGAGTACTACCCTCTTAAGCTGCTTAAAAGCGTCTAAATATAGCTAAAATAAAATGTTAACCCTTCCAAGCTCCAATACGCGTTTCTGTTGTTTCTGGCTACTATTAGACGATTTTATTCAGATTAATAACGGTATATGGAAGGCAAAGGGTTGATGGAGATAGTATTTACCCTTTTAATACCCACAGATCTTTTCTAAGCTGCATAAAATCGTCTAATGATAGCCAAAATAAACTGCTAAAACGTGTCATAGCTTCAAAGGTTTAACAGACGTCGCCGGTACAGAAAGGGTTAACTATCCGGCTACCGTCTCCCTTGGCTGTTACAGGGCTATTGGCTGAGAGGAATGGTACTAATTAGAGATCTGTGATTAAGGGGAAGCAGTTGGGCATTCGAGTCCTCCTCCTCCCTCATGTTTAGCGTTATTAGTTATGAGATTTAAAGACATTTGCCCCATTAGTTTGGCGATATTCGGACCTTTTGTCCCATTTCTTTGCCAATATTAAGACCTTTCGTTCCATTTAGTTGTCGATTTTTTCCTGGCGAGCGATAGCGAGCCTGTAATTATATACGTAATATGCCTCCGGCCGGGACATTTTTCTACCGGAAAATGTAAACATTCATATCGAAAGGGGGTCTTGTGAGTGTTTTCTTAAAGTTTGATGGAGGTTTAGAGAGCAAACTAAACCCCCCTCCTTAAACTAATGAGCCGAACCAGTAAATTATGCTGAACAACACCGTCTGAGCTCCCTTAATGCGCTTTATGTTATCTCTTACACATCCTTGTCCCCTGTATTTGGTTACTGACACACACACACACACACACTCTCTCTCTCGCACACTCTCTCTCTCTCTCTCTCTCTCTCTCTCTCTCTCACACACACACTCTCTCTCTTTTTAGACTCCCCGCGGAACCCTACCACTCCCAGCGCCACTCGGGAAAATACGGAAGAAGCTTTGACTGTTTAGCTTTACATACATTTATTTGTTATCGCATCTGATTTCTCCTTAATTTCTTCTTTTCAGTGATTAGTAACTCGTATCTGATTAGGCTACTTTGTGTATTTGTGTTTTTATTGTAATTAACTTTATTATGTTCTCTTGCTGTCGTATGTCTTATCTTTCCACTGGTTAATTTTCCTACAAATCAACATTTTCCTTCTTTCGTTTCTCTCGCTTATATATATAATTATATATATGTGTGTGTGTGTGTATAGGAAGAGAGAGAGAGAGAGAGAGAGAGAGAGAGAGAGAGAGAGAGAGAGAGAGAGAGAGAGAGTACAAAGGAGTACAAAGGAAATCCAGCAACAACAGGTCTATTGACCCTTCCAGGCTGCTTGTCCTCCAAAACACTGAGGATCAAGTGTCCAAACAGTGGTTTAGAGTGGGTAAGGGAACATTGGAAAGGGAACTACTGCCCTGGAACTAATGTCCGTGGCAGGATTAGGAAGTTAGTAGGGAACAGATGGGTTAGTAACTGCATTGAGGGGAGGATAAAATAAAGTTATTCATTACCAAACTCAGTCAGTCGCGGGTTTGATGTGAGATATTTGTCTAGGCGAAGTTTAAATGAATCAACGGTGCTGCAGTCCATAACATCTCGGGGAAGCCCATTCCATAAGTTGACAACTCGATTGAAGAAGAAATGTTTAGCTTTGTGTGAGTTAAAAGATTTACCAACAATTTTGCACCCGTTTCCCCGCGTGTAATTAGATTGGTCGATAGTGAAGTACCGTACTTACTACAGTTCATATTGTCGATGCCTTTGAACACTTGAATTAAGTCGCCTCTTAATCTGCGCTGGGTTAAAGGAAATAGATTTAATTCTCTAAGACGCTCCTCGTATGGTTTGTTCTTTAGGCTAGGTATCATTTTGGTAACTCTACGTTGAACTCGTTCTAGCTTGTCTATATCTTTTTGGTAATAAGGGCACCAGGATTGAACGAAGTATTCCAGAAGAGGGCGGACTAAGGAATTGTAAAGGGTTAGGATAACTTCTTTGGATTTATGCTCAAATGACCTGCCTATAAATCCAATTATTTTGTTTGCCTTCTTAACAATTTCTGAACATTGTTGACTCGGTTTTAGGTTACTCGATATTGTTACTCCCAGATCGGTTTCTCTGTTTACATTCTTAAGCTGAGTGCCATTCATCAAATAGTTTGCTTTCTCATTTTGGTATCCGATATGTAGTACTTTACATTTATCCGCATTGAAACTCTTTTGCCAAATTTGGGCCCAACATGACAATTTATCTAGATTGTGTTGCATATCGTCAACTTGTTCTTTTGAGAGTACGCTATTTGCAATTTTTGTATCGTCAGCAAATTTGGAGATTGTACAGGTGAGACCCTCATCTATGTCGTTGATGTAAATTAGAAAGAGAATTGGTCCTAGTACCGATCCCTGGGGTACCCCGCTACTTACATTGGTCCATTTAGATGCCTTGCCGTTTATGACTACTCTTTGCTTTCTGTCACTGAGCCAATTTTCTATCCATTTCAACACACCGTCTTGTATTCCATGCGCTTTTAGTTTTAGCAGTAAACGTTTGTGGGGAACTTTGTCAAAGGCCTTTTGAAAATCAAGGTATATAATATCTACAGCTTTACTCTCATCTTAGAGGTTGAGAATATCGTGGAAGAAGTCTAAGAGGTTTGTTAAACAGGAACGTTTTTTACGAAAGCCGTGTTGAGTATCTTAAAGTACCGGTAAGTTATTTGGCTCCATGTGATTTACGAGTCTGTCTCTTATGACCGTTTCTAGCATTTTACATACAATTGAGGCTAAGCTAATTGGACAATAGTTACTGGGTAGGGATTTGCTGCCTTTTTTGAATATCGGTGTTACGTTGGCTAGCTTCCACTGATCAGGCATAGTCCCAGACTGCAAGGATTCATTGAATAGCAATGTCAGTGGTTTGGAGAGCTCATCCTTAGCTTCCTTTAGAACTCTAGGCGAGATTGTATCAGGTCCAGGCGTTTTATTTACCTTGAGTTTATCTAAACAATTCAATGCTTATCTCTCTGTAACGGTGATATTGCTTAGAACATCTGAATTATCAGTAGGGAGAGAGCTACATAGAGCTACATAGATACACAGACCACACAGACCTCAAGGTCCTTACTAGGCAGTCTGGCCTTACAAACTATATATATATATATATATATATATATATATATATATATATATATATATATATATATATATACACCGGTACATACATATTCACACATACACACACACACACACACACACATATACACATACATATACACATACATACATACATACATAGAGAGAGAGAGTACAAAGGAGTACAAAGGAAATCAAGCAACAACAGATCTAGTGACCCTTCTAGGCTGCTTGTCCTCCAAAACACTGAGGATCAAGTGTCCAAACAGTGGTTTAGAGTGGGTAAGGGAACATTGGAAAGGGAACTACTGCCCTAGAACTAATGTCCGTGGCAGAATTAGGAAGTTAGTAGGGGACAGATGGGTTAGTAACTGAGGGGGGGATATAATAAAGTTATTCATTTACAAACGCAGTCAGTCGCGGGTTTGATGCGAGATATTTGTCTAGGCGGAGTTTAAATGAATCAACGGTGCTGCATTCTATAATGTCTCGGGGGAAGCCCATTCCACAAGTTGACAACTCGATTGAAGAAGAAATTCTTAGATTCGTGTGAGTTAAAAGATTTGCCAATAATTTTGCAACCGTTTCCCCGAGTGTAATTAGATTGGTCGATAGTGAAGTACTTACTACAGTTCATATTGTCGATGCCTTTGATGATTTTGAACACTTGAATTAAGTCACCTCTTAATCTGCGCTGGGTTAAAGGAAATAGATTTAATTCTCTAAGACGCTCTTCGTATGGTTTGTTCTTTAGGCTAGGTATCATTTTGGTAACTCTACGTTGAACTCGTTCTAGCTTGTTTATATCTTTTTGGTAATAAGGGCACCAGGATTGAACGAAGTATTCCAGAAGAGGGCGGACTAAGGAATTGTAAAGGGTTAGGATAACTTCTTTGGATTTATGCTCAAATGACCTGCCTATAAAGCCAATTATTTTGTTTGCCTTCTTAATAACTTCTGAACATTGTTGACTCGGTTTTAGGTTACTCGATATTGTTACTCCCAGATCGGTTTCTCTGTTTACGTTCTTAAGCTGAGTGCCATTCATCGAATAGTTTGCTTTCTCATTTAGGTATCCGATATGTAGTACTTTACATTTATCCGCATTGAAACTCATTTGCCAAATTTGGGCCCAACATGACAATTTATCTAGATTGTAGTGCATATCGTCAACTTGATCTTTTGAGAGTACGCTATTTGCAATTTTTGTATCGTCAGCAAATTTTGAGATTGTACAGGTGAGACCCTCATCTATGTCGTTGATGTAAATTAGAAAGAGAATTGGTCCTAGTACCGATCCCTGGGGTACCCCGCTACTTACATTGGTCCATTTAGATGCCTTACCGTTTATGACTACTCTTTGCTTTCTGTCGCTGAGCCAATTTTCTATCCATTTCAACACACCATCTTGTATTCCATGCGCTTTTAGTTTTAGCAGTAAACGTTTGTGGGGAACTTTGTCAAAGGCCTTTTGAAAATCAAGGTATATAATATCTACAGCTTTACTCTCATCGTAGAGGTTGAGGATATCGTGGAAGAAGTCTAAGAGGTTTGTTAAACAGGAACGTTTTTTACGAATGCCGTGTTGAGTATCTTTAAGTAAGTTATTTGCCTCTAAGTGATTCACGAGTCTGTCTCTTATGACCGTTTCTAACATTTTACATACAATTGAGGTTAAGCTAATTGGACGATAGTTACTGGGTAGGGATTTGCTGCCTTTTTTTAATATCGGTGTTACGTTGGCTAGCTTCCACTGATCAGGCATAGTCCCAGACTGTAAGGATTCATTGAATAGCAATGTCAGTGGTTTGGAGAACTCATCCTTAGCTTCCTTTAGAACTCTAGGCGAGATTGTATCAGGTCCAGGCGTTTTATTTACCTTGAGTTTATCTAAACAATTCAATACTTCTCTCTCTGTAACGGTGATATTGCTTAGAACATCTGAATTATCAATCTGAATCGGCGATGGTGTAGGGATATCACTGAGGTCTTCGGTTGTAAAACCTGATGCAAAGAAGGTATTGAGGGCATTACTCATTTGTACTTCGTCTTTGGTGTATTCTCCATTTTCATCGACTAACGGTCCAACAGTTGAAGTAACTACTTTTTTCTTTCTGATATAACTATAGAATTCTTTCGGGTTTGTTTTACTTTGATTCGCAACATGTAACTCCAGGGTCTTTTTACTTTGCTTAATTAACTTTTTGGCTTTGCGTCGTAGCTCTACAAATTTCACCCGTTCTTCGTCATTTTGTGAGGATTTTATTCTATCATTAGCAAATTTTTTAGCAAGCAGACGGTCTGAAATATCTTTATTCCACCATTTGGGCTTATCATTATGACCTGGACGCCGTATTTTCGATGGTATGCAGTCTTGCACTGCCTTAAGGTAAGTGGTTGTGAAACACTCCCAAGATGTATTTATGTCGTTATTGTTAGTCAGAAAGCTCCAGTCAGTTTCTTTAAGCTTTGATTTAAGTTTATGAAAATTTGCTTTCTTGAAATTAGGGACTTTCTCAATGCTGCTATTTGATTTGTTACTAGTAAACTTTAAAGTGAAAGTTATCGTACGATGGTCGCTGTTACTGAATTCATCACCAACATTCAAATTCTCTGTTAATTCTTCTTTTGTTGCGAGTACAAGGTCAAGCACATTATTACCACGGGTCGGAGATTGTACAAATTGAAAATGTGAACTCTCTTGCAAGTTAGCATAGAGGTCGTGTCCAGAGTGTGAAGTAAGAATATCGCCCCATGTAGTCACGGGTAAGTTGAAATCGCCAAGAATTATGGTATCTTGTATGTTAGTTATTTCTGCAATTTGTTCATAAATTTCACTGTCAGTTTGCACTGATTGAGATGGGGGTCTGTATAATAAAGATAGTGTTATTTTAGTTCCTCATTTATTATTTAATAGTACGTAAGATATGTCTATATTCGCAATTTGAGGTTTTGACATTAAGACGGGATTAAGACTTTCCTTTATAAAAAACAGAACTCCTCCTCCATTTCTATTGATCCGACTTTTCTCAAACATTGTATAACCAGGAAGCGTATATTCGGCTAAAAAGTCTGTCTTCCGTATTTAACCAAGATTCTGTAATGTCGATTATATCATAATGTTCTGTAAACACGATTTCCTCTAGATCTGAAAATTTATTGCGTATGCTACGAGCATTTACATAAAACACCTTAAGAGTATTAGAGTTGGATGTTACCGATTGTGCATTGTCTGAATTTTCAGTTCGTATTTGACTTACACTACCCTGTCTGGGGTCTGGTTGACCCCGTTTTTTGAACGGAAATCCTTGACTGCATCGTTCAGCAGACGACCAAGACGTGCAGCTCCTACTTCATTGAGATGTACACCATCTCCTGAAAACAAAGATTTATCATAGTAAAAATGATCCCACGTGTCGACAAAGCCGATGTCCTCCTCCCTGCAGAGTTTGGCTAGTCGGCGATTTGTACTGGTAGCTATGTTGTAGAATCGGTTTTCTACATCAATCCGGGGAACAATTCCTGAAATTAATATTCTATTAGATTTTTCCTTGAAGGACCTGATCAGCCGCCGGTACTTGCAAAGTAGTTCCTCTGACCGCGTCCGTTGGACATCGTTAGATCCAACGTGGATGACGTACGTAGTGCTTGCGGGGGCGAGCCTAGAAACCTCTTCCACAGCCGCAACAATGTCGTCCACGCCGCCACCTGGGATACAGAATCGCTTTCTGGTCCTGGGTGCCCTGGCGCAGAACTCGGTTAGTTGACCACGAACCATGGAGTCGCCCACAAGCCGAACTTCTTCCGTTTCCTCTTTCTCGTCAATAGCCAGAATTTTGAAGCGGTTTTGGCATGTTGTCGGGATGACCTTCCTGGTACTGGTACTGGGATGCACATTGTTTCTCACTAACTGATAATTGTCCTGGGGGGGAGTGAGAGTAGAGTCATTATTATTTTCTGCAACATCTAAGGTAGCTGCTGGTGTGGGTACCGGTACCGGTACTGTATGCACTGGAATGGCGGTTGACATCGTAGTGGGTTCTTGGGCCGAGGGCACTCCTACGTTGAGTGTGGCAAATTCTTGAAGGGATTCAAGCTTCGTAGTCAGGGCATCGATCTTGCGGTGAGCTGCATTCAATTCATCCGCAATCTTCTCTCGGAGCTGGCAAAATCTACTAATTTGGACATCAGTATCAACAAACATGGTAGGGCCAAATTTACCGGAACAACTCGTGCAGGTTCGTTGCGGCGCCATGACGATATAATCACAATATGCCTGAAAATCACACAAATTTATGGTAGCAAAATGGTACAATTAAAGCCTGAAAATCACAAAAAATTTATGTTAGCAATGTGATACAATTAATTCCTGAAAATCACACAAAAGATTGTTAGCAATATGATAAAATTAATATGCCTGTAAATCACAAACAATATGTTAGCAATAGAACACAATGCCTGAAAATAAAAAAAAAATTGATGTTAGCAGTATGACACAGTTAAAGCCTGAAAATCACAAATGGACTAGATATTTGTTACAAAATTTACTGGAAAAAAAAGTGGGAGAGGGTTAATGTAGCCTAGTGAGAAAACTGGAAAACAGTATACAGTACAGTAACAAAAAATATTTGTTAGCAATATGGTACAATTAATGCCTGTAAATCACAAAACGAATATGTTAATTACAAGAACACAATTTATGCCTGAAAATATAACAAAAATTGATGTTAGCAGTATGACACAGTTAAAGCCTGAAAATTGTAAATGGACGAGTGATTTGTTACAAAATTTACTGGGGAAAAAAAAGTGGGAGAGGGTTAATTTAGCCTAGTGAGAAAACTGGAAAGCAGTATACAGTACAGTAACAAAAAATATTGGTTAGCAATATGGTACAATTAATGCCTGTAAATCACAAAAAGAATATGTTAGCACTAGAACAATTTTATGCCTGCAAATAAAAATAAAATGATGTCAGCAGTATGACACAGTTAGGCTAAAGCCTGTATATTAGTTTATACAGTGGTCGACACAATACTAATAATAATGGAGTTAGTAATATCCCTGGCAAGAGTGTGAGAGGCCATTATTATGGTGACAAGTATCTGAAATGCGATTAATAAATAGGCTATCAAAAAGTATTACAGTAACTAAATTATTCTAACCCAATATTAAAACTATCTTGACAAATATTATTGTGTGCGATTTATATAGATAACCAAGATAAAAAGTTCAACCAAGTACAGTATTGGCTAGACTTTGATATATAAAATACAAGAAGAGGGTTTGTTTATGCGTACACAGGTGGCGCTGGTATCGGCGGCGTCTATACTAACTTGACAAATAAAATTTTGAAAAACAAACGTTTATTAGTCAAAACTACAATACAATGTCATGCAAGATAACTACTGGGTGGTTTGCTAAGCACTTAACTACAGTGAGGGCTAAAATATCTACAATAAGTGCTAGAACTTTATAATATGAAACAAGCAAATAGTTTGTTTACTTTAGAGCGTCGGTCGTCACTAACCGGTACAAATGTAAACAAAAGCAGTCTCGATAAACAAACGTTTATCAGTCAAAAACACAGCAAAATTACATGCAAAGCAACTACAGGGTATGCAAACAAATAAGGGAATGAGTAATGGAGTACTCAAGTTATGGTCAAATTTCGAGCAGCGAGAGCGAAGTGCTGTTGGCGGGTTGGCGCGTGAGAGAGAGAAGAGAGAGAGAGAGAGAGAGAGAGAGAGAGAGAGAGAGAGAGAGAGAGAGAGAGAGAGAGCTAGCTACATAGAGCTACATAGATACACAGACCACACAGACCTCAAGGTCCTTACTAGGCAGTCTGGCCTTACAAACTATATATGCATATATGCATATATACACATACATATACATACACATATATATATACATACATATACACATACATACACATATACATATGCATATACATACATATACATATACACACACATACATACATACACATAGAGAGAGAGAGAGAGAGAGAGAGAGAGAGAGAGAGAGAGAGAGAGAGACTCTCACTCTCGTCTATGTATGAATTATCTATTATATCATTGTCTCCTGTGTACACTTACCCTCTCCCCTGAACTGTACACTCCCCCCCGGGCCCAACACTCCGAACACGGCTTGGGAAAAATTACTTCAGGGGGGAATGGGCGTGTTTATTGGCTCGTTTATATATTTTTGTATTATTATTATTATTATTTTTGTTTTTTTTATTTATTTATTTTTTATGTTTTTTAGTTTCATCTATAGACCTTCATCAAGCTTAATATTACACCCCCTAGACCCCCATATTTGTAAATTTTTCGGTAGAAAACTGTCCCGGCGAAGGCCGATTCCTCTTAAACTACAGGCTCGCTATCGACTCGCAGGATAAAATGGCACGAATGGCACGAAAGATCTTAACCCTTTCGTTGCGGGTGACGTTCCGGAACGTCCTGGCAAGTTACAGCAATTTCCAGGCTTTAAAAGCCTGTAAAAACCGTAAAAATTGAGTGTCAGTGTCAGTGAGCATGAGGGGCCCACCTCCGACCCTCAGAGCACCGAGCGGCTCACTGATGTCGACTGTGTCTCACGCGAGTCTCTCTCTGTGTCTCCCAGCAGTGTAGCCAAGCGAGCGAGTGTTACATAATAGCAGGTTTCCCGCGTTTCACTGGCACCACTGCTGGTGAACCAGACCACGTACGGGGCCCGTTCTGGTGTCATTTTGAAGCTATTCTCGCCTAGTTTTCGGCAGAATACACTTCATTTAATGCAGATGCTTGATTTATCATTCAGGAGTGCCTGAATATGCCCTAAATAGCCAAAACATAGCCGCAGCCAAAGGGTTAAAATTGACAAGAAATGGGGTGGAAGTTCTTAAAATCTTCAAATTAATCGGACAAACGTCTTAAAATCTCAAAAGCAAAGGGGATAAGCATCAGGGAGAAAGGGGTCAAGAAAAGATCCTTCAAGTGGAAATCTCCCTTTAAGAGGCTTTTGTTGAATAGATAAACAAGTGTGTGTGATCGTTCATTAGATCTTCCTGACTGTTTGGTTTGGCTAATGGGTCCTCTTTGTCTGCTTGTGATATGTATGTATGTATGTATGTATGTATGTATGTATGTATGTGTGGCAGGCCTAATCCCCATTTTTCTGATGATTTATTTTGTTTTATTATTATCATCATTGTTATTATTATTATTATTATTATTATTATTATTATTTTTTTTTTTTGAGGGGGGGGGGGGGGGGTTCAAGACAGAGCCCAAATAGGGACACAACATAAAACAATGAACACAAAAACAAAATACAAATTCACACAAACTCTGATCTACTCTGATAAACTCTGATATTCGATTAATGGGTAAAAAATCGTAGTAATGTACTTAACCTTTAACTGTCTTGATGGTGTAATGGTTAGAGTTTTTAAAATCTGCGTGTGGTAACCCAGGCTCGAATCCCGGTGGATCACATGCTTTCATTAATTTCGTTGGGAGGTATTTGGTGTTGGAGTGAAATTAATAAAATGGATACTCTGATGTACTGATGATATTCGATAAATATATATAAAATCGTAGTCATGGTCATGTACTTAACCTGTCTTGATGGTGTAATGATTAGAGTGTTTATGATCTGTATGTGGTAACCCAGGTTCGAATCCCGGGAGAACCACATGTTTTCATTAATTTCACTGGGAGGTGTTTGGTATAAAATTAGATTAAACTACTTGAATGTATATTTGGTTACTTTCAGATCTCTTTTGGTTTTATACTAGTGCATGTGGGGTTTTTTCTCGTACATATGCTTCTCGTCTATATTTGAGTTTTTTTGCATTTCCATCTGTTCTATATGTAGGATTCTCAGTTTTGTCTTTCTTGCAGTTATTTTTTGTCTTATTAGCGTATATTATTTCTTACTAAATCGCCTTCTCCTATATACGTGTTTGTATATGCTTTGCTATTGTGCTATTTTTATTTTCCCTTACACATCACTGTCCCCTGTGTTTTGGTTAGCCTCTCTCCCCCAAACTTTAGACTTCCGTCAGGACTCTGAAAAAAAGTCTTAAGAGGTTTTTGTTGAATACATTAAGGTGTGTGTGTGTGTGTGTGTGTAAGTGTGCGCGTATGTGTGTGTGTTTTCTTTTTTGTTTTCTTTTTCATATGTGAGTGAGGGAGACAACAGGCAGAACTGCCTGTAGCAAGTGCCTCCCCCAGAGTTGAAAGAGTTACAGGGCCAAAATCAAGGGACGTTCGAGCCAAAATGCCTGGACACACGGAGTTTGAAGCAATTTAAGTCATAGGAAGAGGGAAAGACTGATTCTGGGAGAGAGTTCCAGAGCTCAGCTGTTGAATAGAAGAAAGACAGAGTAACACTTCACACTTGGGTTGCAGAGAGTAGGGGTGGGATTGTGTTGCAAGACGAGTACCACATACTCTACGTAGAGGAGGTGGTATACACTGGGAAAGCTCTGAGGAACATTAATTATTATAGTACCGGTAGCGATAAAATAGTTAGGGAGATGCAACATTGCGGGGAAGAGAGAGATATTGCAGAGAGTTGGTGAGTGGACGGGAGTTAATGATACAAATGGCTTTCCTCTCCACTTTGTCTAGGATTGTGGTGTGAGAGGATCCTCCCCACACATGTGAACAATACTCAATACTGTACAAGGACGCACTGTACCCCTGTATAGAGCAAGAAGCTGTGCAGGGGTAAAGAACCCCTTGAGGCGGTTGAGCACACCCAGCTTTTAGGAGGCTGCCTTAGCAAGACTGGTAATATGGTCCTCCCAAGTGAGAGCAGAAGAAAAAGAGATACCAAGAAAATTGAGAGAAGATGAAGGACCTAGGCATTGGTTTATCTGTGGTGTTTTGCGTCTGTCCTCTTAAGGGGAGATGGGCGTATTTATTTGCTCCTTTATGTATTGTTTTTGTTATTTATTTTAGTTTCCTCTCTAGACCTCCATCAAGCTCTCCCCCCTTCCGCCGACCCTCCTTCAAGATCATATTGACAGAGAAGTTGGGCGAAAGGTCTTAAAATCACCAAAATAATGTGCCGAACGTATTTTTCATGGCCAAAGGCCGGTTCCTCCACAATTACAGGCTCGCTATGTCTAATATAATGTGGCTTCTCATATAAATCTCACCTCTTCCGGGTTGTGTTTCCGCGACCACTCAAACACTAAATTAAAACTATCCCGCGGGGCCCACCACTCCGGGGAGGACTAAGGAAAAAATACTTAAGGGGAGATGGGCCGTTTTTTTGGTCTATTAATATATGTATTCCATTATGTCTTAGTTTCCTCGCTAGACCTCCATGGATTATGCCGAGTTTTCACAGATATGAAGACTATTTTATACAGC
Source organism: Lithodes maja (assembly GCA_037953745.1). Taxonomy (NCBI): domain Eukaryota; kingdom Metazoa; phylum Arthropoda; class Malacostraca; order Decapoda; family Lithodidae; genus Lithodes; species Lithodes maja. The sequence continues at coordinate 18,675 of JBAKBP010022986.1, read as the reverse complement.
TTAGGATGGATGTGTTGGAATTAAAACTGTAAAGATTATTTTCAATTATACCTCTGACTTCCATCTACTCTTCCTAATTGAATACAACCTTCTAGTAATTAACAGAACACAGAGAAGAAATACGTCATCATATCTTGAAAAAGTTAATATATTCTATTTTTTATTAATTTCACCACAACACCAAACACCTCCAATTAAATTAATGAAAGCATATATGTGATCCACCAGGATTCGAACCCATATTTTGCTTACCTTGTTTTCTTATATTGTTGGGTCTGAGTACATGATTAGATTGATATAAAGTATTCGATAAAGGAAATCTAAAATCGTAGTCATGTACTTAACCTGTAATTGTTTTGATGGTATATGGTTTTAGTGTTTAAGATCTGTATTTGGTAACCCAGGTTCGAATCTCGGGAGGATCACATGCTTTCATTAATTTCATTGGGAGGAGTTTGGTTTTGGGAGTTGAATTAATAAATTAGATTATTTCCATTTTTGTGTTAGCTCCGGATCTGTTCACTTCCGGTGTGTGTCTCCCAGACCACTTTGCTGGAGTCTTTAATATTTAATATGCACACACACACACACACGCACGCACGCACGCACGCACGCACACACACACACACACACACACACACACTAACACATAACACAGCCCGTAGCCTAGTAGGTAGAGCTCTCGTCTCACACACGAGGGGTCGGGGGTTCAATCCCCGGCCGGGCGGAGACAAATTGGGCTTGTCTCCTTTCATGTGTTAGCCTCAGTTCACCTAGCTGTAAATAGGTACCTGGAATAAGTGGACGACGTTGTGACGTCCCATCTGGGGTTGGCAAAAATGGTACAAGGCGAGATGGGTATCATATGGTTCACCTAAGCTGATGGCTACCTAAGCCTTCGGGCGAGACGGTACCGTCTATAGTGAGAATGGTACCATACAGATCCACCCTAAGCCTTCGTTTCCGATGACACCAATTGGCTAAAATACAGACTACACACACATCCACAGCCATTCCAACAGTACATAAAACACTTAACATGCATTTCACGCAATACATTCCCAGTTAAGGAGGCGCGATAATAATGAGCTTAGCTCGCATTGCGTGGATTCCCCTTGACGAACAAGTAACTGAGTAACTAGTACTCCCTTGGGAAAAATATAAAATAGGCTTTATTGAATTTAATAGATATGCTTGTCTGAAAGTGTGTATACTGTGTGTGTGTGTGTGTTACTCAGTTACTCAGTTACTTGTTCGTCAAGGGGAATCCACGCAATGCGAGCTAAGCTCATTATTATCGCGCCTCCTTAACTGGGAATGTATTGCGTGAAATGCATGTTAAGTGTTTTATGTACTGTTGGAATGGCTGTGGATGTGTGTGTAGTCTGTATTTAGCCAATTGGCGACATTGGAAACGAAGGCTTAGGGTGGATCTGTATGGTACCATTCTCACTATAGACGGTACCGTCTCGCCCGAAGGCTTAGGTAGCCATCAGCTTAGGTGAACCATATGATACCCATCTCGCCTTGTACCATTTTTGCCAACCCCAGATGGGACGTCACAACGTCGTCCACTTATTCCAGGTACCTATTTACAGCTAGGTGAACTGAGGCTAACACATGAAAGGAGACAAGCCCAATTTGTCTCCGCCCGGTCTGGGATTGAACCCCCGACCCCTCGTGTGTGAGACGAGAGCTCTACCTACTAGGCTACGGACTGTGTGTGTGTGTGTGTGTGTGTATGTATGTATGTATGTATGTGTGTATGTGTGTGTGTGTGAGAGAGAGAGAGCAGGAGTGGCTGGGGTAGGAATTCATGCTCTCCTCTGTGAAATATGCCAACAAGGTACGAACGCCAGATTGGGTTAAGGGGAGATGGGTCGTTTTTCTGGTCCCCTTTCTCCCTAGTGTTAAGCCCCGTTTGCTTTGATATTATAAAATGTTTGCTCCATTAGTTTATCGATTTTAAGACCTTCCGCCCCATTTCCTTGTCAACATTAGGACCTTTCGTACTATTTAGGTGTCTTTTATTTTCCAGGCGAACGAAAGTGAGCCTTTGATATTGGAATAACCGGTCTTTGGCCGGAACACTTTTCTACCGAAAAATGTACATATTAATCTAGAAGGGGGATCTAATGGATGTTTTTTATGTTTAATGGAGGTCTAGGGAGGAAACTTGAAAAGTAATAAATACATGAAAAACAACTACCAAAAAGTGAACTATCCCCCCTTAAGCCCTCCTGTGCGATCACAGCTTTTTCCTTAACTTATTTTGAGCAGGTTGGTCTTATTTTGTTAACCCTTTTAGTATTAAGAGGCATATTTATGATATATTCTAGCATTTATTACTACTACTACTGCAGATACTACTAATACTATTACTACTATTTTTGTTGTCTTTGATTTTTATTTAATACAGTACATTCATTATATTATACAAACATCAGATATTACTCTATTCCTAGTATTCTACTATAATACTATACTACTACTCTATACCATGCAACTTCAATCCAGTCGCCTCCCTATGCAACCCTCTGCCACCGCTGCCTCGTAGTCCACGTCTGCCACCGTCGCTTGTTGTGGTGCAGACTGTCTTGTTCCCCGCAGGCATAATAGTGTTGATCTGAGCAATGAGAACGATAGGCGGCACCTCATCCAGGCTACGACTTGGCTCCTGGGCTGTTGCTTCTTCTCTGTGATGATCTCTGCTAACCTTGAATAGAAGCACTGGGCCCTAGGTCCCATCACTCCAGATGTGGTGCAGACTAGTGGGGTAAAGCTGCCTTATTCGATATTTAGGATCCTTTCCCCATATGCCTTGACCTTCTCTTGTTCGTTCCTCTTGTGTGCAGCATCCAGAGACAGCTCGCTGTAGCTATGGGCAATTGGGTCGAATATTCTTATGTCGAAGAACGCTCGCTGTCCTCTTGTCCAAAAACCTCTTGCACTAACGTCCACTCGTGCTTAACCCTTTCACGCACATATGGCAGAGAGGTTGCCAGATTAGCAATAAGAAATAGAGTTCTCTCACTCTTATAATTACCTCTCCATAATTAGTTTTCTGCCCACAGCTAACTCAAAGACAACTGCAGACGTTGAAGTAACTAAACTAAAGGTTTCTAAATACCCCTGATGGTAACAAAGGCTTTAATGTGTCCCTAATAGGCTCAAAATCGCGTCATATGTCGGAGAGGGTTAATTAGATGTGTTGGCCGTCCTACTACTACTACTACTACTGCTACTATTATAAATACTACTACTACTACTAATAATAATAATAATAATAATAATAATAATAATAATCGTTTGCTTACTTATATAGCGCCCGTATCTCCCTTTTCGAGGATTCACAAGCGCATGGCAACATTAATCAACCAGAGACCATTACCCATCTCCCTTGCTCAAGGGGAGATGGTAACCGCCGGCTATATCTCAGAAAAAGTTTGCAACCTGAGCGAGGATTGAACCCGAGTCAGCTGGTTAGCAGGCAGGGACGTTTTCAACTGAGCTAGCCGGACGGCTGTCGACGGCTATTTGACCGATTTTATACAGATTAGGAAGGACCTTTAGCAATCAAAAGGGTATAATTCATCCTAATAAATTCTCTGACTCTGACAAATCCTGTCTACGCTTAATAAATATTCCCACAAATTCTGTCTACAGTAAGCTTAATAAAATCGCCTGAGCAAAGCCAAAATACGATGTAAAAACGAGTCCTTACATCCTGAAAGAGTTAATCAAGCGTGTGTATGTGTGTATGTTTGTGTGTGTGTGCGTGTGTGCGTGCGTGCTTCACCTATTCCGTGTGATGACTCTTTGCTAGCTGATTTTGTTTGATGGTGTTTTTCTGCTAACCCATGCTAAGCGTTTTGTCTATGTTACCGTATTCTGTGTGATTTGTATTCTTGTTTTGCTTTGTTACCCATGTGATTTTAATTCGTTTCTCATTTTCTGCGAAGACTTTTTTTTCTTTTTTTTTCTTAGCCAATTCTGTGATTTGTTTCGTTAGTTGTTTTTTTGTTTGCGATATATTTGCTAGCCAATAGCATGTGAGGATATTTTGCTAACTTAATTTGTGCGATCAATCTTCCTTTTGACTTTTCGAAACGATCTATTTCGTCTGTGCTATATATTTTGTGTTTGGTTGACCCTCAAATACTATCTATCTATCTATATATGCTCAGGCCCAATCCCCACTTTTCCTTTTTTTATTGTTATTTTCTATGTTTATTCTATTTTATTATTTTTGTTTTCTTCTTGGGGGTGGCCGACTCAAGACAGAGCAAGAACAGGGAAAACCCAAAACAACATAAAACAACGACCAAACACAGATAAAACACAGATTCACACACACCCAATACGATGACATCCAAATATTATTAGCCTGTTTTTCTTTTAGTACGTATCTTCTAAACACTCCTCTATTATATGATAACATCTTTTAGTACGTCATTAGTAGCATCTTCTAAACACTCCTCTATTATATAATAACATCTTTTAGTACGTCATTAGTAGCATCTTCTAAACACTCCTCTATTATATGATAACATCTTTTAGTACGTCATTAGTAGCATCTTCTAAACACTCCTCTATTATATGATAACATCTTTTAGTACGTCATTAGTAGCATCTTCTAAACACTCCTCTATTATATGATAACATCTTTTAGTACGTCATTAGTAGCATCTTCTAAACACTCCTCTATTATATGATAACATCTTTTAGTACGTCATTAGTAGCATCTTCTAAACACTCCTCTATTATATGATAACATCTTTTAGTACGTCATTAGTAGCATCTTCTAAACACTCCTCTATTATATGATAACATCTTTTAGTACGTCATTAGTAGCATCTTCTAAACACTCCTCTATTATATGATAACATCTTTTAGTACGTCATTAGTAGCATCTTCTAAACACTCCTCTATTATATGATAACATCTTTTAGTACGTCATTAGTAGCATCTTCTAAACACTCCTCTATTATATGATAACATCTTTTAGTACGTCATTAGTAGCATCTTCTAAACACTCCTCTATTATATGATAACATCTTTTAGTACGTCATTAGTAGCATCTTCTAAACACTCCTCTATTATATAATAACATCTTTTAGTACGTCATTAGTAGCATCTTCTAAACACTCCTCTATTATATGATACCGGTAACATCTTTTCATGTCCGGTTTACAGCACTATTGTATCTTTTCGAGTACCGGTACTTAAGGGGAGGCAGACCATTTTTCTGGACCCCCTTCTCCCTAATGTTTAGCTCCACTAGTTTTGAGATTGTAAGACGTCCGGCCCATTAATTTGGCGATTTTAACACCTTTCGCCCCATTTCGTTGTCAATTTTAAGACCTTTCGTGCCATTTAGGTGTCGATTATTTCCTGGCGAGCGATAGTGAGCCTGCAATTTTAAGAGGAATCGGCCTTTGGCCGGGAAATTTTTCTATCGAAAAATGTACAAATTTATCTTGAAGGGGGGTCTAGGGGGTGTTTTTCTAAGCTTGATGGAGGTCTAGGGAGGAAACTTGAAAATATATGAATAAATTGCTTGAGGACCTTTTTAAACTGTACAACATGTTCTAATAGTTGCCAGAGGCGCGTTCGGTAGACCTATCGCCGATTCGTCTGATAGCGCTTGATAGAACGGTGTTTCGATTTCACTACCGAACGACACAGATCGCCGATCGGTCTGCCAGAGCTTTGTAAACAATAACAATAGCCCTTTGACCCAAGAAAGAAGAAGAAGACATCGCAACAAGAATTGCTTTATTTTTCGCCTATTTTTTGTAGTGTGTTTAATATTTACATAAATTGTATTCAAGAAGGGGAAACACGATACGCAATCTATATTATTAGCAATATAATAACTTTAAATGGTTTGTTTACATTCTCGGCGATCATTCGATCGACCTCCTAGGACCGATCGCTCTGATAGCTAAAACAGCAATCGTTTCGATCGCCGATTCGTCGAATCGGCGGTTATCGCGTTCGCTAGAGCTATCGGCCCTAAACGATAGGTATACCGAACGCGCCTCAGAAACAAGTTAAAATGACGTAGCCTACCGTCGAAATCCTTTAATTCTTATTTGACCTACATTATATACGATTATAGGCAGATCAGGAAGGATCTATGATAGTTACAAGGATTAATATATATACTGTAGTCTGCAGCCTTTTAATTGCTAGATGACCTTCCTAAGCTGAATGAAATCGTTTGGTAGTTGCCAGAATATTATGAAAAGGAAGTCCAGTAAGTGATGCTCTTAACGTGGCAAAAAAGATTCATTATATACCATTTCTCTCTCTCTCTCTCTCTCTCTCTCTCTCTCTCTCTCTCTCTCTCTCTCTCTCTCTCTCTCTCTCTCATATTCAATTCTGTCTGTTCCATTTTCGTTTCTCCCTTAGCTTGCATTCATTCATACATACATATTCTCTTCTTCTCTCTGGTTCCACAGTTATTCCACTCTCTCCCATTTCCCCTTCCTCCTCACTTTATTACCACCCATTCTCCTCCCCCATTATTACGTTTCCCCTCTTCTCTTTCGCTTTATCCAATATTAATTAATTTTCCGTTTTCCCCAATTCGGTTAGGTCCCTGCTATAATAATTCCGTTTTCCATTTTCACTTTTATGCTCGCGTTTCGACCCCCCTTTTCTCTCTCTCTTCTCTCTCTCTCTCTCTCTATCTCTCTCTCTCTATCTCTCTCTCTCTCTCTCTCTCTCTCTTTTTTTCTCTCTCTCTCTCTCTCTCTCTCTCTCTCTCTCTCTCTCTCTCTCTCTCTCTCTCTCTCTCTCTCTCCCTCTCCCTTGTTCGCTTTCCGACCTTCCCGTTTTCTTTCTCTCTTATTAATTGGGGAGGCAGAACCTTACACCCCCAATTCACCTTGTATAAGAGATTTTGTTTCTGGCATTATACCATCTTAATACCAATGGAAATACTAAGACTCGCTGAAAAAAAATCAGCTCTCTATGTGCGTAAGAATTTCATTGCACTATATGAAAAACCAACTAGTCATTGAAAATTGTTCAAATTTCCCGCAATTTTTTTCTGGCGATTTTTTTCTGGCGTTTCGTACAAGCATCCCCTACAACTATATGATCTAGTTTTCCCATATTGAATAATAGAAGGGGCTGAAAAAAATGATAATATTCAAGGACACTAGTGCGACGTTATGAGAAACAATTTATTAGGGAAAATAGGCCCCAATAGATTCGCCATATTTTTCTCCATATAGTCCGCATGGAGGATTTTCGTTATCAACAAATTGAAAAATACCCACTTCACAGACAAATACACCAAAAATCTAAGTCAAAGCGGGGGTTTGGGGGCGGCAGCCCCCACCTATAATACTAGGTTAGGTAAGGTAAGGTTGTTAGGTTAGGCTAATGACCTTTCAAAGGGGTATAGGGTAGTAAACACTAGGATAGCCTATACCCGGTCAGAGGTAAGAAGAAGAAAAAGAAGAGTACTGCAGTAGTCTCCTTGAATGCTACCAAAAAAATATATAATATATATATATATATATTTTTTGGTAGCCCAAATTTCGACATGAAAAATGTCGAATCTTGGAAAATATGGGAGATAAGGCCATTATCTAATCATATTACCGTTGCTATATTGTCCTATATATAGTGTGTACAAGGGGAACGAAGCAGAGCAATATACACAAATGTAGTTGCACTTGGAGTTGCCAATATATGAGATCTGGTAATCGCAAAACCTTTAAATTCATACCTATGAAGTGGCAATTTTTGGGAAAATAATTAAGTTACTCCTGCCAGAGACATTTTCTATTACTAAGCTGTTAGAGAAAACCAAGTTTTATGGGATACTCATGTAAAACATCTTGGTGCATTGCCTTTAGAAATCGTTATAATTTTTTTTTAAAGAAAATCTATGATATTGGTGGCCACGGGGGGGGGGGGCTGGGGGGGGCTAGGGATGTCATATGAGTGTTTATGCCCTCATGTGATAGTTTCTATTGTTTACAGAAGCCTTTTAGACAAACAACACAAAACAAAAAATGGGGGTTGAGGGTAAACAAATTTGTTGATTGGGGGTTGTCGTTGAACCCCCATTCGGGGGGGTTATGGATGCGATATGTTTTGTTTCGCCCTCCTATGCTATTCTCTCATGTTGAAAGAAGCATTTTAGAATAAAAAAAAAAAAAAAATTGATTTCAAGGTTCAGCCTTGGTTCTGCCTCCCGTGGAGATGGGTCGTTTTTCTGGCCTCCCCCTTCTTCCTCATGCTTAGCCCCATTAGTTTTCAGATTTTAAGACGTTCACCCCATTAGTTTTCAGATTTTAAGACGTTCACCCCATTAGTTTTCAGATTTTAAGACGTTTGCCCCATTAGTTTTCAGATTTTAAAACCTTTTGTCCCATTTATATATCAAGATCAAGACCCTTCGTGCCACTTAGGTGTCGATTTAAAAAAAAGATCTTTCGCCCTTTTCTTTGCCAATATTAAGACTTTTCGTGGCATTTAGGTGTCGATATTTTCCTGGAGAGCGATAGCGAGCCTGTGTTTTTAGCGAACTGGCGAAAAATGTACAATCTTATCTGTAATGGGCGTCTAGGGAGTGTTTTTTTTAAGCTTGATGGAGGTCTAGGGAGGGCATTACAAAATGATAAAAAGATACATACCGGTATATGAGGAAATAATACGTCCCATCCCCCTTAACCCCTTCGGCACGATAAAGCCGTTTTACTTTGGATTCTGGCTAATATTAGACGATTTTGAGCAGTATAATCCTTTTAAGATTATTACGCATTTTGACCGTTTATTCTAGCTATCATTGAGTTGCAGTTGGGATGTGTGTACATGCTTAGATTGAGATGCAGGATTCGAAGTTGCATAATAATTCGTAGGCAGTGTCCACCATCCATTAACTGTCTTCGTGGTGCGATGCATAAGGTGTTGATTTTCGGTGTGAGCGTCCTGGGTTCGAATCCACGGACTGCCACATGTGTTTGTAAATTTCATTAATCGATTTTAGGAGTATAGTTGGTTGTTGGAAGGAACATAATAATTAGACGATTTGATACTGCTTGGAAAGGATCTGTGGGAATTATGAGTTAAGGGGAGGTTTTTGGTGTGTTTCCTAGACTTCCATCAAGCTTGAATTTACACCCCCTTGACCCCCTTTCAAGATAAATTTGTACATTTTTCGGTAGAAAAATGTCCCGGCCGAAGCCGGTTCATCTTAAATTACAGGCTCGCTATCGCTCGCCAGGACCTAAATGGGACGACAGGTCTTAAAAGTTATATAAATGGGGTGAAATGTCTTAAAATTGCCAAACTAATGGGGCGAACCTCTTAAAATCTCAAAAGCAATGGGGCTAAACATGAGGGAGAAAGGGGGCAAGAAAAAAATCCCTCATGTGGAAATCTCCCCTTAATACTTTCGCAATTAACCCTCTGACTTCTATATAGACCTACCCTTCCTAATATGAATATAGCTTAATCGTCTATAATAGCCAGAATGACCTTATACAACTTAGGAAGGATCTGTAGGAAATAAAGGGTTAACTACTATCTTAACGGGGGTGACCTGTTTTTGTTCTGTCCTTTTCTATCTTTCTCTGGCTTGTATCCATTTGGCCCCATTCAGCCTACAGTTTTAAGACGTTTATCCCCATCCAGGTGTCAATTTCTTACTGGTGAGCGGTAGCGAGCCAGCATATTTTTTATTTTTGTTAGACAGCAGGCTAAATTTGTACATTTTTCGATAGAAAAATGTCTCCGGCGAAGCCGGATTTCTTCATATAATGCTGGCTCGCTATCGCTCGCCACTAAGAAATCGACGCCTAGATGGGGATAAACGTCTTAAACTAGTTGGCTGAATGGGGCCGAATGGATACAAGCCAGAGAAAGAGAGAAAAGGACAGAAATAACAAAAAGCAGTTCACCCCCCTTAATTAACCCTCTGACCCTTCCTAATATGAATAAAATCGTCTAATAATAACCAGAAAACACTAAAGAAATGTACCATCGTCTTCTCTAAGGGTTAAGAAGGACCTATGGTATGCAGAGGGTTTTATTGAGATCATACTTACCCTTTTGAATCCTTGAAGTATAATGTATAAGCTGAAGGGGGTAGTGCATGTATGATTTGGTTTATACATTTAATTATTCATTGATTTTTTTTAGTTTCCTCGCTAGACCTCCATCAAGATTTAATAACACCCACTAGACCCCCTTTCAAGATAATTTTGTACATTTTCCTTCTAAAATTTCAGGCTCGCTATCGCTCGCCAGGGAAAAAATGACACCTAAGGGTCTTAATATTGATAAAGAAATTGTTCGAAAGGTCTCAAAACCGCCCAACTAATGGAACGAACATCTTAAAATATCAAAACTAGTATTTTTAAGCATAATTATGTTTTTTGTAAATGAGTTTGGAACAGTGTGCGAAAAACGGAATTTGAAGGTAAATGCGGGGAAGAGCAAGGTTATGGTCTTCGAAAGGGGTGAAGCCACAGAGTGTGAGGTGAAGCTGAACGGTCAGGCTATGGAGATCGTCAACTCTTTTAAGTATCTGGGCAGTGTGTTGAGTAAAGATGGGACTATTATATGGATGAAGAAGCGCGGGAGAGGGTTGTAGGAACGCTGAAAGCAGTAACAAGAAATAGGGTGGTCAGTATGGAAGTGAAGAAGTCCTTGCATGACAGTGTGGTAATCCCGACACGGACTTACGGAAGCGAAGCATGGACGTTGGTTGAGAGACTCAGACCAAGAGTGAGAGCAGTGGAAATGAATTACTTAAGAAGTGCGTGCGGAGTTACATGGAGGGATAGACAGACTAATGAGGAAGTAAGAAGGAGGTGTGGTGTGGAGGTAGATGTGCTGGAAAGTGTGAAAAGGAACAACTTGAGATGGTTCGACCATATGGAACGTATGGAAAGCGAGAGAATGACTAAGAGGGTGTATGAGAGCTAGGTGGAAGGAGAGGTAGACCGATAGCGAGTTGGAAGGATGGAGTGAGGAAGTATATGAACGAAGGCGGTGCTGGTTGGGGTGAGGGTCGTCGACTGACTGGGGCAGAGGTGCATGGGGGCGGTTCGTTCGTGGCCACCCCTTCGGGGATCACGGCGTCAGGCAATAGATAGATAGATAGAGAGATGTTTTTTCCACCAACCAACTTCACCTCTAAACTCAATTAATGAAATCAACAAATACATGTGGCACTCCAAGGACTCGAACCTAGGATGCTCACTTAGAAAATCCGCGCACTTATGCATTACGCTATCAAGGCATAAGGGAGAAGGGGGTCCAGAAAATGCGACTACCTCCCCCTAAAGCATTTCTCGTTTGCAGCGGATTACAGACTGCCATACAATTTATCGATGAACATGACTGTGTGGTTTAATGATTATCAAGACTATTAGACATACGGTAATCTATTTGTATTATAGGGGGTCACCGTTTTTTTTTTTTTTTTTTTTTTTTTTTTTTTATCTTTCTCTCCTTTTCTCTCTTTCCCTGGCTTGTATCCATTCAGCCCCATTCTTATCCCCATCCAGGCGTTGATTTTTTCCTGGCGAGCGATAGAGAGCCAGCATTGTAGGGAAAAATCCGGCTTCGCCGGAGAAATTTTTCTATCGAAAAATGTACAAATTTAGCTTGCTGTCAAACCAAAGTATATATACAGTATGCTGGCTCGCTACCGCTCGCCAGGAAAATATTGACACCTGGATGGGGGTAAACGTCTTAAAACAGTAGGCTGAATGGGGCTGAATGGATACAAGCCAAAGAGAGAGGGAGAGAAAGAGACAAAAAAGCGAGGTGGGCTCCCTTAATGTCACTCCAACACCAAACACCACCCAAAGAAATGAATGAAAGCAAGCATGTGAGCCACCGGGATTGGAACCTGGGTTACCACATACAGATGTTAAACACTCTAACCATTACACCATCAAGGGAAGGTATTCAGTTTATTCCCTAGACCTCCATCAAGCTTTAAAATACGCCCCATTGACCCCTTTTCAAGTTTAATTTGTACATTTTTCGGTAGAAAAATGTCCCGGCTGAAAGCCGGTTCCTCTTAAATTACAGGCTCGCTATCGCTCGCCAGGATAAAATCGACACCTAAATGGCACGAAAGGTCTTAAAATTGACAGAAATGGGTCGAAAGTTCTTAAAATCGTCAAAATAATGGGGCAAACGTCTTAAAATTTGAAAAGCAATGGGGCTAAACATGAGGGAGAAAGGGGTCAAGAAAAATATCCCTCAAGTGGATACAGTATCTCCCCTTAATACCCATTTATCGAATATACCTGTATAATAAAGATGATATAAAAGCCATGTAACTATGCCCTGTTCTAAGTAAGTAGGCCAAAACCCTTGGACGTTAACCTCTATAAATCGCAAACGACTAGAGTAATCAAGCTGATAGTTCTACCATTTGGGAAGAGTCAGCCAGGAAATTGGTGTGGAAATAGAGTAATCAAGCTAATATTTCTACCATTTGGGAAGGGTCACTTAGGGAATAGGTGTGGAAAGTTACAGCCCATTTGCTCCAGCTCTTCTTGAGGTATAGAGGTTAGTGTTCACGATTTCTGACGTACCTGCTTGGAACAAGGTATATTCTCTCCCTCTCTCCTTGGCTTGTATCCATTCGGCTCCATTTAGCCAACTGTTTTAAGACGTTTACCCCCACCCAGGTGTCAATATTTTCCTGGCGAGCGGTAGCGAGCCAGCATATATATACTGTATATATATTTGTTTTGACAGCAAGCTAAATTTGTACATTTTTTGATAGTAGAAAGGTGGCTCGCTATCGCTCGCCAGGAAGAAATCGACACCTGGATGGGGATAAACATCTTAAAACAGTTGGCTGAATGGGGCCGAATGGATACAAGCCAGGGAAAGAGAGAAATATAACAAAAAGCTGGTGACCCCCCGTAATGAACTGTAGTGTATTTTTTACTCTGATTCTGTGACTCCGATAATCATGCCTGTGTACCACCAACTTAACGTTATAATACAGCTGACATAATAGCCAGATAGCAGACTTATTTGCAGTATAATTATATTCGACTTCGATAAAAATAATAAAAATAATAAAAAATATATATCGGGTTTATTGTTCACTTGCAGGCGTGAGGCTGAAATTCTACAGTTTTGTTTTGATTAACCTAGGTACAGTACAACGCTTATTCTACCTTAACTACGAGGTCACATGTGATCTTTGGCGACCGTGAGGTGCCTGAGTTCCCACCATATTACGTACATACGCAGATGCACTGGTGAGAAGTACGTGTAGGCTAACACAAGCTGATAGTTGAGGAGCCTGGCTGGGAAGGGACCACGATACAATCTTCTTCATCATAATGACCGAACAAAACTTTAGGATTCTGGTGGATTTGAACCCTCGAACTTACAGTTACAGCCCGGACTTTGATATTATGTCACCAATAATCCTCCCTATGGCTCCAGTAATATTCTCTTTCATCCCCTCTCCTCTTATTCACCTTTATTCTTCTTTCTCTCTCCCTCCAATCCCCGCTTAATTAACTGTATTCACTGTCGGCCTTTCAGTGTGGCTTTTTTCTGGTCCTCACACTGCTCTTCCCTTTGATAGGAGCCTTAATCCATTTTTTTTTTTTTTTTTTTTTACACACACACTCTCTCTCTCTCTCTCTCTCTCTCTCTCTCTCTCTCTCTCTCATTCAATTCTGTCCCTTCCATTTTTTCTTCTTTTCTTACACTATTGGATGTACGCATTTTTTACCATAATCCTCAAGGGGTTAAGGGGAGGCTGATGGACTGTTGAGGTTAAGGGGAGATGGGTCGTTTTTCTGGTCCCCTTTCTCCCTCGTGTTAAGTCCCATTTGTTTTGAGATTATAAGACGTTCGGCCCATTAGTTTGGCGATTTTAACACCTTCCGCCCTATTTCGTTGTCAATTTTAAGACCTTTCGTGCCATTTAGGTGTCGATTATATCCTGGCAAGCGATAGCCAGCCTAAAATGTTAAAAAGAATCGGCCTTTGGCCGGGACATTTTTCTACCGAAAATTGTACAAATTTATCTTGAACGGGGGTCTAGGGGGTGGTTTTCCAAGCTTGATGGAAGGCTAGAAAAGAAACTAAGAAATAAAGGGATAGATTAATTAATAGAAAACCCCCGGTCCGTCTCCCCTTAATAGTAGTAAAATCGTCTAATTGTAGCCATTTTTACTTTTCTTCTTCTCACACTGCGTTTCCATTTGAGGTGATACTTTTATTTTATTTTGTCCAATTATTTCATATTTTTTTATATTTTGATACGACACTTTTACGCATATTCTCTCAACCCCTACACTATAGTCTATTCCCTGTAAGTAGGCGAGAAATATGACTTCTAACCTTTGCAACCAAAAATCGACTAGGGTGATCGAGCTAGTATGTCTACCATTTGGGAAGAATCAGTCAAGGAATAGATGTGGAAATGTACAGCCAATTTGTTCTAGCCCTTTTTGAGTTGCAGAGGATAGAGGTCATGATATCTCGCCTACTTACAGCGAATAGACTATAGTAGGATGTTTTTGTAGACTATAAAATGGCTTGGCTTAAGCCAGTGTCACACGAGCGCTTTTTCCGTCAATTTTCCATGAGCAAGTTTTTTTCTGGTGATATTTAGGGATATTTTGTCATTGGAATCGGAAACTAGATAGAAGTTAGATTATGTTAGGTGGTTTAATGCTTATGGAACTTGTATTTTGAAGCTGTCAGACAACAATTGCTCGTAGAAATTTACGGAAAAATCGCTCGTGTGACACCGCCTTTAGACGATTTTATGCAGATTACAGAGCTAAAAGCATTCCGCTATTCTATTTTATGAATTATATTTATATTTGTGTATTGTTTAAATTTATTTATATATAATTTTATTGTATGTTTTCTATATTACATCCTGCCTTAACCCCTTCTGTACCGATGACGTCCTATTTAATAAAATCTGGCTACTATTAATGATTGTACTCAGCTTAGGAAGGACCTCTAACCATTATAAGGGTTCGAACAATCTCAATTAACCTTTTTAGCTACCATACAGCCTTCCTAAGCTTCGTAAACTCGTCTACATGCAGCTGACATAAGAACAAAAAGACGTCATCGGTACTGCAAGGGTTAATTGACCAGTAGCGAGTTTCAAGCTATAAGGAAGTTGGAGTCATAAACATTGATATATAATATAAATACAATAATAATGTAGGTTTTCGATGGATAAAAGGTATTTTGAATTGAGTGTTGTATTTATGAATGTACGAAGACCATATTTTAGCTGGTAATTCTGCTAAATACCGATGTCTACAGCTCCAACTTCCTTATAGAACGAAACTCGCAAGTGGTCAATTGCCGACTTGCGAGTTTCGTTCTATAAGGAAGTTGGAGCTGTATATTCAACAACACTAACTGTCAAAATGCGGTTGTAGCACATTTATAAATACATAAAACCCAATTCAACATACTCTTTAGCGATCAAAAACCTACATAACGATTGTACTTCTATTTACCATTGATATATACAGCTCCAACTTCCTTATAGCCTGAAACTGGCAAGCGGTCAATTACTCCCCTCTCTTTCTGTTGTTGTCATTTTGCTTGTGTTCCATCTTCCTGATGTATTGTTACTTTGACCTCTCTCTTGTATTGTTCATGTTTCTATGTTAAGGGAGCCCACCTCGCTTTTCTATCTTTCTCTCCCTCTCTCTTTGGCTTGTATCCACTCGGCCTCATTCAGCCTACTGTATTAAGACGTTTACCCCCATTCAGGTGTTAATATTTTCCTGGCGAGCGGTAGCGAGCCAGCATATATATTTTTTTGTTTTGACAGCAAGCTAAATTTGTACATTTTCGATAGAAAAAAATGTCCGACGAAGCCGGATTTCTCCATACAATGCTGGCTCGCTTTCGCTCGCCATGAAGAAATCGACACCTGGACGGGGATAAACGTCTTAAAACAATTGGCTGAATGGGGCCCGAATGGATACAAGCCAGGGACAGAGAGAAAAGGAGAGAAAGATAAAAAAAAAGCCGGGGTCAATTAAAAATTATTTACTGGCAACT
Organism: Lithodes maja; assembly: GCA_037953745.1. Classification (NCBI taxonomy): domain Eukaryota; kingdom Metazoa; phylum Arthropoda; class Malacostraca; order Decapoda; family Lithodidae; genus Lithodes; species Lithodes maja. Next base: position 2,610 of record JBAKBP010022986.1, on the reverse strand, counting down.
CTTTTACTTCCTCCCCCCCCCCCCCCCCTCTCTCTCTCTCTCTCTCTCTCTCTCTCTCTCTCTCTCTCTCTCTCTCTCTCTCTCTCTCTCTCTCTCTCTCTCTCTCTCTCTCTCACTACCTTCATTGGAGCTAAACACACCTTATGAGATAGCTCCATAACACCCCCCCCCCCCCTCCCCCTCTCTCTCTCTCCCCCTCTCTCTCTCACTCTCACTCTCACTACCTTCATTCGAGCTAAACACACCTTATGAGATAGCTCCATAACACCCCCCCCTCCCTCTCTCTCTCTCTCTCTCTCTCTCTCTCTCTCTCTCTCTCTCTCTCTCTCTCTCTCTCTCTCTCTTCTTCCTCCCTCTCTCTTTCTTCCTCCCTCTCTCTCTTTCTTCCTCCCTCTCTCTCTTTCTCCTCCTCCCTCTCCCCCCTCTCTCTCCCTCCCCCCCCTCTCTCTCTCTCTCTCTCTCTCTCTCTCTCTCTCTCTCTCTCTCTCTCTCTCTCTCTCTCTCTGGTTAAGCGAAAGAAAACAAAGAGTAATTATTAATGGAGTGGAATCAGAATGGACTCCGGTGACTAGTGAGTCCCACAGGGTTCAGTTCTGGGCCCATTATTATTCATAATATATATTAATGATTTAGACAACGGCATTAATAACATAATTTCCAAATTCGCCGATGACACTAAAATAGGAAATGCAATAATATCAGAAAGCGATAGAAGTAGCCTGCAATCAGATTTAAACAAGTTATCAGAGTGGTCAGAAAATTGGCAGATGCCCTTTAACGTAAACAAATGCCTGATACTACAAATAGGCTCCCGAAACAACAATACGAATACCATATGAATGGAGAAAAGATAAAGAGCGTATCACAGATAAAAGACCTAGGAGTGCTTATCAATGAAAATCTAAAATCTACAAGCCAATGCACCGCAGCATCTAACAAAGCAAATAGAGCGCTAGGTTTCATTAAAAGAAATTTTCATTGTCATAGTAAAGACATAGTTGTACCACTATATAAAAGTATTGTGAGGCCACATCTGGAGTATGCTGTGCAGTTTTGGTCTCCCTACTTAATAAAAGACATAGAGAAACTAGAATCCATTCAGCGTAGAACAACAAAGTTAATCCCTTCCCTTAGAAATAAGCCATACATGAAAGATTAAGAGAACTCGACCTGTTTTCGCTTAAGAAACGGAGAATAAGGGGACAGCTGATAGAGTGTTTTAAGATACTAAAAGGCTTTAGTAACGTAAATTCTAAAAATCTATTTAAGATAGCCAAAGAAGGTTCCACAAGAGGAAACAAATTAAAACTAACAGGCAGGAAAGCGAACCTAGACATAACTAAAAATGTCTTCACCCACAGTATTATTAATGAGTGGAATAAGCTCCCTAATGAAGTTATTGACAGTGACTCGATATACACATTTAAAAAAAGGTTAGACACATATCACAGAAAAGTTGGTCTGCAGTAGAAGCTGATCACTGATAAGAGAACCTGGCGGAAATGAAAACGTATTCAGTTGAAGAGAGAAAAAGGAAAAAAAAAAAAAGTGAAGGTGTGCATGCCTTTTCCTTTCCATTTCTAACTATACTATAAATTCCTTCAGGCGATTTCCAAGCCCTGCAAGGTTATTCACTTCTAACTATTTTCATGTACGGCATATTGCCGGAGTGAGCGGAGGGTGGGGAGAGAGCCTTCATCTTTGCTATCCTTTCCTTCCACTTTATCTTAGGGTTGCTATCTGTATTAGGATTAAGTCCTGGTCACCTCGCAGGGATCGTAAGATCTGTGTGGCCAGTGTATATATGTAAATCTATGTAAATCTCTCACACTAAACACACCTTATGAGATAGCTCCCTAACACCCCCCTCCCTCTCTCTCTTCCTCCCTCTCCCCCTCTCTCTCTCTCTCTCTCTCTTCCTCCCTCTCCCCCCTCTCTCTCTCTTCCTCCCTCTCCCTCCCCCCTCTCTCTCTCTCTCTCTCACACTAAACACACCTTATGAGATAGCTCCATAACACCCACCCCCCCTCCCCCTCTCTCTCTCTCTCTCTCTCTCTCTCTCTCTCTCTCTCTCTCTCTCTCTCTCTCTCTCTCTCTCTCTCTCTTCTATCTCTCTCTCCCTCCCCCCCCTCTCTCTCTCTCACTAAACACACCTTATGAGATAGCTCCCTAACATTCGCCCAATGGAGTAATTGGAAAAGTTAAACAGAAGGTCAGGGAGAAAGATTTTAAGAGAGGCTCATTTTTATTTTTGGCAGAGTATAGCGTAACTCTTCTCCACTTAATGTAATTTGAAAAGGGGAGGTTTTTAGTGTGATGCCTATACCTTCATAAAGCTTAAAATTACACTCCCTTGTCCCTTTCAAGATAAATGTGTACACTTTTCGGTAGAAAAATCTCCCGGCCGAAGGCCGCCCTCCTCATAAATTTTAGGCTCGCTATCGCTCGCCAGGAAAACAAATCGTCACCTAATTGGCACAATAGGTCTTAAAATTGACAGAAATGCGGTGAAAGTTCTTAAATTCTACAAACTAATGGGGCGAACATCCTAAAATATCAAAAGCAATGGGGCTAACATGAGGGAGAAAGGGGTCAAGAAAATAATCTCCC
>JBAKBP010022985.1:0-37794 GCA_037953745.1 Lithodes maja | reverse complement strand
CACCAAACCTGCTTCATTCAGTTTATTAAAAAGCTGTCCGATGTGAGCACAGTGACTGTTAAAATCATCGTCGTATATTATGACATCATCTAGGTACACCGTACAGTTGGGAATGTCGGCTACAATGTCGTTCATTAATTTCTGAAACGTTGCAGGGGCATTTTTCAGCCCGTATGGCATAACATGGCAACGATATGTGGCACCGTCCACCACAAACCCACACACCTCTCGCGCTCGCTCAGACAAGGGCACTTGCCAATAACCCTTAACAAGGTCTATCTTAGTGAGGAACTTGGCTTTTCCTATCTTATCCACACTGTCGTCCACGCGAGGGAGAGGGTAGGCATTTGTGGGGGTTAAACCATTCAACCTGCGGAAATCTATACAAAACCGCACCTTGCCATCTGGTTTGGGCTGCAGTGTGACTGGGGAAGTCCACCTTACTGCACCCTCAGAAATCAGCCCACGTTTCAGCATATAATCCAGCTCTTCCCTAAGTGCTGGTAATTTAATAGGGGGAACACGGTATGGCACTGATTTAAAGGGCGGGTGGTCCCCAACATCAACATCGTGCACCGCTTGAGTAGTGAGGCCAGGATGCTCCGCAAAAACAGCTGGGTTTGAATTAAACTAGTGCTGCACAGCTACACGCTGTTGCTCAGGCAGGTGCAATATCAACTCGTGAGCCACTTGTCTAGAATTCCCCGCCCACTGCTCCGCGGAAGCATGACAATCCCAATTATCCTTCCCGCAGCTTGACTGTCCCTTCCTCCTTCTCCACCACGATCGCTGCAGATCAACACCGGGACAGTGAGAGGCTTGGAGGGGTGCCTCACATACTCTTTCATCAGATTTACATGGCAAAGTTGGTTCTTTTTCTTACGATCAGGAGTAGCTACTAAATAGCCTAGATCAGAAACCTTCCTTACAACCCGATACGGACCAGAATACTTGGCAGACAAGGGGTATCCCACCAGAGGCAGTAGTATCAGTACCTCCTGATCTACTTCAAACTCCCTCAGCTTCACCTTCTGGTCGTATCTGTCCTTCATCTGAGCTTGTGAACTCTTAAGGTTCCGACCTGCTACCTCCAAGCTCTTTAGCATTCTCTCACGGCTTTCAACTACATACTTTAGAAGCGAGCATGGCTTTGTGACTCCCTCCCAGATCTCCTTGACTATGTGGAGGGGCCCCCTGACCCTGTGTCGAAAAACCAACTCGTTCGGGCTAAATCCCAAGCTCTCCCCAGGTACTTCTCTCGCAGCAAATAAAACGTATGGGAGACCTAGATCCCAGTCCTTCCCATTTTCCATGCAATAACACCGCAACATACTCTTGAGAGTCGAGTGCCACCTTTCCAAAACTCCCTGACTCTCGGGATGGTAGGCAGATGACACCACAGACACTATCCCATGTTGCTGCATGGTCTGCTTAAACAGAGCAGAAGTAAAATTGGATCCCTGATCAGACTGGATCTCCTGAGGGTAGCCATAACGAGAGAAATAGACAAGTAGGTTTTTGACAACAGTCTTAGCCATCCCGTTGCGCATGGCAGTATCTGGATACCGTGTTGCTACATCCATTACAGTTAGTAAAAATTTATTGCCGGCACTAGTGGGGGGCAATGGGCCAACCATATCGATAACTACTTTGCTGAAGGGCGGCCCAATGACAGGGATGGGTTGTAACGGGGCTCTCGGGATGACCTGATTGGGTTTCCCAACAACTTGACAAGTGTGACACTGTGTCACCCATGACACGACACTCGCCTTTAACCCTGGCCACCAGAAAAGCTTGCTCAGAGCTGCTTCCGTCTTACGTGCCCCCAGGTGCCCTGCCAAAGGCACATCATGAGCTAATCTCAATAAGCTCTCACGGCACACCCTCGGTACTACTAACTGGTCCACTAATCCTGACCCGCCATCCCACTTTTTCTTGGGATCCTGATGTCTCCGATACAAGATCCCCTCGGACAAGAAAAAATCACCAGGCTGCGCATCCCCATCGCTCTCCAGTTCGATAGCACCATTACGACACGCCCTGACTTCAGGATCTTCCAGCTGCAAGGAACATATATCAGCAGGTGCAAGATTATCCAAGTTCATCTTAAATAATTTATTTCCACCTCCAATGTCCCGCTGAGCCATCCTTTCCTCACACTGCGCATAACGATGCTGTCGCAGAGTCTCTTCTTGCCCTGCACCTGCACTAGCAGTGACAGGCCCCGGGGCCTCTCCAGACTCTAACATAGGTGCCAATAATGAGTCACCAAGAAACACTGCTGGCTCAAAACTCTCCAATTGACCAACACTTCCCGTTTTCTTGTGACCTTTCCTCCGCGGTATGATAGACTGAGGTGGTGGCTGCAAGGCTCCGGATGTCTGAGAACGCGTCACAACACACGCCATGGTTTGTACGCTACACTTCTCAACCCACTCCTGTTCCTCCCTACTAACGTCAGCCGCCTTCTCGGCAACGACCAAGGGTGAAACCTTAGAAGCAGGCACCGCAAAGTCGTTGCCGAGGAGGAGGTCGACGCCCCCAACAGGCAAGTTCTCTACAATTCCTACATCCAGCTCCTTCGCCACACCACCCACCTCCAGCTCCATCCGCACCAGCGGGTAGGACTTCGTAGTATTGATCCCCTGAACTACCACCACCCGAGCAGCGTTAATCAGTCTACCAGTAAAGTTCCTTAACAAGGTCTGAGAAGCCCCAGTATCACGCAATAGCTTAACTCCTCGCCTTTCGCCAGCCCACCTCACAAAACCATGCCCTCTATGACCCCCAAAGACGTCGCGGACAGGGTTCGAGCCTTCCGGACTCTTGAACATAGGCTGTGTTCCAACCTCTGACGAACTACCCTTGGCAAACTCAGAAGATATAGGCGACACCCCTATGCTGCGGGCCAATGACACAACCTTGTTTGGTGGCATGTTCGGACAGGCATTTGCAAAGTGACCTTCCTTGTGACATGCAAAGCACTCTTTACTCTTTGGTTTCCCTTGGGAGTGGGAGGTACCATTAGACTTCTTATACGGGACGGTATTTGGTTTATGTTCAGTTTTATTGTCAGTGCTAGATGGTTTTGTGTATTTATGTGTATCAAAATTCTTGGGAGGGGGAGGGGTACGATCCTTTGCACCCGACTCACTCCTAGCTGCTGCTCCGCACCCTCGAATTAATGACAGTCGGAGGTCAGCCATTTCTGCTGCCTCCTGGAGAGTTCTAGGATTTTTTCCTTTATATTTAATGTTAAGTCCCCGCCTGTGCACTTAAAGAACTGCTCCAAGAGAACCAGCTCACTCAACTCCTCAAAAGTAGCTGCCCTCTCAGAACGCAGCCAATGTCGTAGTGCATCAGACAAGTCCCGGGCGTGTTCTAGGAAGGTACTATCCTTGCCCTTAGTAACACCCCGAAACTTCAAGCGGTAAGTTTCTGGTTGTAACTCATAGGCCCGTAGCACAGCCTTCTTTAGCTCATCATAAACTACACAGGACTCTAAAGGTAGTGCATCATACGCTTTTAGCCCCTTTCCTAGGAGTCTTGATGAAACTAATGCTGCCCACTTTTCCTGAGGCCACTGGTGTTCCTGACACTTCTTCTCAAATCGCATAAAAAACTCAGTCACACATAATTCATCGAACACAGGAACTAGTTTAAGCAGGTGCGACAATGATTGGTCCCGATGTCTGTTACCTCCCCCAATATTTCGCCCTGTTACCTCCACTCGAGATCTCTCCAGCTCCCTGTCAGCCCGATACCTAGTAGACTCTGCCTGCAGTTCAGCCTCTCGTATAGCTGTTCTCTCTGCAGCCTCAGCCTGAGCTCTAGCAACCTCAGCCTGCACACTAACCTGTCTTTCGACGGCCTCAACCTTGGCCATCTCAAGCCGAAACAACAAATCTGGAGTCAACCCTTGAGGAGGGGAAGGTGCATTTAATGGAGAGGGTCCCTGTGATTGAATTCCATGCTGCCGTTGACCATCAACTTGGGGGTATGTACTAAATTCAGGCACCCTGACGTTTGATACGGGGGTAGAGTGGAGGGGTGGCTGGGGACCGGGGCCCCATTCGCCTCTCCACCCAGGTCTCTCCCTTCTAAACCCAATATCAAAGTCCTCAGCTGATCTTTCCTCATGCCACTTAAACCCTGGTGACCCTGAAGACCTGCCACACACTTTAAGCCATACTTATTCAGCTTCAACACCCTGGCAGCGGTAAGGGGCAACTCTAAAAATCTTCTAGCACCCTCCTCGCTATCGACTAGCCACTCCACAGGTCTTTCTCCCTCCGAGCCCGTATCGTGACCTGACCCATCACTGTGTTCTGATGTATTAGACATGTTTGTGTACTGCAGTAATTATCACGGTTATAGAATGTGCCTTATCTCTTATGCAAGTGTGTATATACTAATGTTATTTAAAGTCTTTAATGTGTTATATTGGTTGCTCCAAAAAAAAAACTCTATGTCCACTGTATTCCTTTAATCATAAGGAATCTCAAAACAAATGACCACTATATTCCTCTGTTCAGTAAATCCTATGCAAGGTCGCCATTTGTTACGTCCCCTAATTTATAAACACTGGGCTCTTTCTATTGGACTAGGTATGCGGCAACAAGCAACAACGGAAAACGCTAGATCCAACCCTTATCTATAAACCCAGGCAACAAACCACCCTAAACCGTCAAGAGTCCTACCTGGACAACGAGGTATCCTATGACTCAGTTACAGGGTGCACGCACTATAGACTGCTGATAGTCAAACAGGTTATATAAAAGATCACACAATTAAGTTGACTTAAAGCTTCAAGGAAAAGATAGATAACGGAATTAAATTGCAGAAACAATTTAATAACAAACTAGAAGAAAGTACATTTAACGTTACGTTAATTAATACAACTAATCACCCCTGCGTGAAAGAAGGTGAAAGCAAACAGTCCTCAAAACATCGTACAGGTAGACAAGATGCGGGTTTCTAAACTGCATGTGGCTACTGTAGGATCTGATGATAAGCAAAGAAAATACGTTACGGATTTAGAGAACTCTTAACTCATAAGCAGGAATAAATACTAGTGATAGAACATACAGTGTATAATGGCATAGGTATAATTAAATAAAGGCAGCAACTCGCAACATAACCACATACAGGTGTGCTTCTCACTCTTAGTCAGGCAAGCCTGCTCGGACAGAGTCTCTAAGCCACACCCTGACTCACAATGCTCACAAAAACGGTAAAGTGTGGCACAATAACAAGCATACAGAGATAATAAACCCCTAGCTGTTAATCTGCCAGGTGGCAGAGGTCTAGCCGGAAGGATATAGGCTTCGGATACCCGGGCTGAGCCACCTGCTCTAGCCTAGGGATGTTCCCAAGTCTGTGCGCCAAATTACTCTAATTGAAAGGGTGCTCTCTTGAGAGACTCAGATCGCAAGTATCTGACTCTCTCCTGGCGACCCTAAAACAAAAGCAAGACGTGCTAGCACAGTGCTGAGTGGACTAGGCAAGGGCCCTCACACAACACAACACTAGACACACAGGGACACAGACAAGAAAATGCCCCCAGACTCCCACGGGTATCCTAGTAAAGTCGTGCGGGTCCACAGGACTCGCACCAGCAGACTTTACTTAAAGGATCGCAAAAAGCCTCCCCTCCGGTCTAGCCCCTGCTAACCTGACACAAGAACACACTAGCAAGCATGAAACCACCAAATATGAGACAACAAAAAAGCTTCCTAGGTCTCATTAACAATTACGTCTCTGCATAAGGCGCAAAATCCTATCTAGTTATCTGAGAGCTCGTCGTTAATACAATAATAGATATAAGGTCTATCAAGGGGATGGGATAATTAAATAGATTGGTGAAGTAGTGGAAGGAAGGTATACAAGGTAAGAGAGAAAGTTTCTAAGTGGGGTTGAGAGGGATAGATATCAAGGGGGTCCGAAGGGTACGACAGTGAGGTGAGCTCTGAGTCTTGAATATGTCTGGACCCCACCCTAGGCATACAAAATACATCCCAGGCTTGGCAACACTCAACACTGTTGCCTGGTCAAAATCCTCTACCCCGTGCGTGAGTCGAAACTAAGCCTAACGTTGCAATCAAATGCATATGGCAACGCTTCAGGCTCGTCCCAAGCTGGCAAGTGAAGCAACGTCCCAAGCCGGTCTCTCTCTCCCGCTCGTCTCCTCCCGCCCTCACTAGACTTACATCTTATATATTATAATGAAGTAATCAACTATCGAGGATAAAATATACTAAGATGCGTTGGTTAAGAATAAGGGCAGCTTCAAGCTGTGAAACAACATAAGAATATCCCAGACATTAGTTACGTTGTCGTAGGATATATACTAAGGAAAAGCCTGCCGACCGGCTGCCACCAGCCGGTTTCTAAATGGCTGGGCAGCCGACGCGCGCACATGCCCGCACGTGGCTACTATGCAGAAGCGTCACAGAAGATTGTGATGAAAACAAACAAGATGAGAAGTGCGGAAAGTGCAAGATGGGGGTAAGGGATGCAGAAAATGGCATTATATGTGATTTATGCAAGGTTTGGTGCCACTCTGAATGTGACCAGGTGAGCATAACATAACTGTTGTCCATGGCCTGAGGCAGTTTAGTTCACTTATCTACTAGCGTCTAATAAATGGGGGCGGGGTTAATACAGAGGTTTGAAGGAGGAGGAGACAAACTTGTGTGTGTCCAAGGCCACCGAGAATACCAGACCGCACGGATGGGACCTTTAAATTCTATGACGTAGGCAAAGGTAGGGTTCATTTTCGCACTACCCTCACAGGTCAGTATACATTTGAGTGAGATATGGGGAAGATCGCGCTGTGTTTCCAAATTATTTCCCCCTTCTAAATACTTTATAAGTAGCCTATATTAAAACTATGTTTACCCATACTCGACAAGAAGGTCATTTTAAGGAATTTTGAAGAAATTAACTATGAAGAAGTAAAAACAGGTGAGGAAATTAATTTTGGTTTATGTCATACGAATGTTGAAGTTTGTAAGGAGGATATATAGATAGATTGATAGATAGATATAGTTAAATATATAAATTCTATAGATAGTTAAAAAGATAGATTGATAGATAGATATAGTTAAATATATAGATACTATAGATCGTTAAAAACAGAGTGAGAGTGAGTACAAAGTACAAAGGAAATCAAGCAACAACAGATCTAGTGACCCTTCTAGGCTGCTTGTCCTCCAAAACACTGAGGATCAAGTGTCCAAACAGTGGTTTAGAGTGGGTAAGGGAACATTGGAAAAGGAACTACTGCCCTGCCACTAACGTGGCAGGACTAGGAAGTTAGTTGGGGACATATGGGTTAGTAACTGAGGGGAGGATAAAATAAAGTTATTCATTTACAAACGCAGTCAGTCGCGGGTTTGATGCGAGATATTTGTCTAGGCGGAATTTAAATGAATCAACGGTGCTGCAGTCTATAACGTCTCGGGGAAGCCCATTCCACAAGTTGACAACTCGATTGAAGAAAACATTCTTAGATTCGTGTGAGTTAAAAGATTTTCCAATAATTTTGCAACCGTTTCCCCGCGTGTAATTAGATTGGTCGATAGTGAAGTACTTACTACAGTTCATAATTATTGTCGATGCCTTTGATGATTTTGAACACTTGAATTAAGTCACCTCTTAATCTGCGCTGGGTTAAAGGAAATAGATTTAATTCTCTAAGACGCTCTTCGCTCTTCGTATGGTTTGTTCTTTAGGCTAGGTATCATTTTGGTAACTCTACGTTGAACTCGTTCTAGCTTGTTTATGTATTTTTGGTAATAAGGGCACCAGCATTGAACGCAGTATTCCAGAAGAGGGCGGACTAAGGAATTGTAAAGGGTTAGGATTACGTCTTTGGATTTATGCTCAAATGATCTGCCTATAAAGCCAATTATTTTGTTTGCCTTCTTAACACACAGCGTGTGTGTGTGTGTGTACTGTATGTGTGTGAGTAGTGTGTGTGTGTGGTGAGGAGTGCGTGTGTCCTTGTGTGTGTGTGTGTGTGTGTGTGTGTGTGTGTGTGTGTGTGTGTGTGTACTGTATGTGTGTGGGTAGTGCGTGTGTGTGGTAAGTAGTGCGAGTGTCCTTGTGTGTGTGTGTGTGTGTGTGTGTGTGTACTGTATGTGTGTGAGTAGTGCGTGTGTGTGGTGAGGAGTGCGTGTGTCCTTGTGTGTGTGTGTGTACTGTATGTGTGTGTGTGTGTACTGTATGTGTGTGAGTAGTGCGTGTGTGTGGTGAGGAGTGCGTGTGTCCTTGTGTGTGTGTGTGTACTGTATGTGTGTGTGTGTGTGTGCTGTATGTGTGCGAGTAGTGCGTGTGTGTGGTGAGGAGTGCGTGTGTCCTTGTGTGTGTGTGTGTGTGTGTGTGTGTGTGTGTGTGTGTGTACTGTATGTGTGTGTGTGTACTGTATGTATGTGAGTAGTGCGTGTGTGTGGTGAGGAGTGCGTGTGTCCTTGTGTGTGTGTGTGTACTGTATGTGTGTGGGTAGTGCGTGTGTGTGGTGAGGAGTGCGAGTGTCCTTGTGTGTGTGTGTGTGTACTGTATGTGTGTGAGTAGTGCGTGTACTTACACTAGTTGTACTTACACTAGTTGTATTTGCGGAGTGAGCATGCTCGTTAATTCCCGCCTCCTAAGATATGTTTGTCATACCGTGCTTTGAAACTATGCACTGATGGTGCAGACACTACTTCGGCTGGCAATTTGTTCCACCCACTAATCGAGTTGGCAGGAAATCTTTTACTTTTCAGATCAGATTTACTATTAAGCACTTTTAGTTTGTAGCTGTGACCTCTTGTTCTCTCACCTCCATCCCTCTCTATGAAGTTTTCTTGGTCGATTTTGTCAATACCTATAACACATTTGTATATCTGAATTTGCTGTCCTCGTTTCCTTCTCTGTTCCAGTGTAGGTAGATTCAATCTCTCGAGCCTCTCTTGGTACTCCAAATTTTCCAAACCTGGGATCATCCTCGTAGCTGCTCTCTGTACCCTCTCAATTTTGTGGATATGTTTCTTCATGTGAGGGGACCACACCACAGATGCATATTCCATCCTGGGTCTTATTATTGCCGTTATTATTTGTTTCATGGTGTTTTCATTAAGATAATTGAAAGACATCCTGATATTTGCCAATAGTGCTAGTGATTCTCTCACTATCTTATTTACGTAGCTTTCTGGAGACATGTTATCCTTAAATTCTATCCCCAAGTCTTTTTCTTTTTCTGCTTTGGGAATCACTTCGTTTCCTAGTTTATAATCTTTTCTAGGTCTGTACTTGCTTTTACCCATTTCTAGAGTCTTACATTTCCCTGCATTGAACTCCATATTCCATTTGATGCTCCATTCATGGATCTTTTGCAAATCTGCTTGGAACTCAAGGCAATCCTCCTGGGTTCTGATCGTTTTAAGCAGTTTAGCATCGTCCGCAAACATGCTCATGTAGCTTGTTAGTCCCTCAGGTAAGTCATTTACAAATATTAGAAACATGATTGGGGCTAGGACAGATCCTTGTGGTACCCCACTCGTAATTTGAGTCCAGTTTGACGATTTCCCCCTTACTGTTGTTCTCATCTGTCTTCCGCTAAGGTAGCTCTCCATCCATTTCAGCAGTTTGTCTCCTACTTTTCCCTCATGTTTTAATTTCCACAGCAATCTCTTGTGTGGAACTTTGTCAAATGCCTTTTTAAAGTCTAGGTAGGCACAGTCTACCCATCCTTCCCTCTTGTCCACTGTGTCTATTACTCTAGAGTAAAAACTCAACAAGTTGCTTACACATGATCTGCCTCCTCTGAATCCAAATTGTCGGTCAGTAATTAATCTTTTGGATTCCAGGTAGTTAACCCATTTGTCCCTTATTAATCCTTCCAGAATCTTCATGAGGATGCTCAATAGTGATACAGGTCTATAGTTCAGTGGTTTATCTCTGCTTCCTCCCTTAAATATAGGAATAATGTTTGCTCTTTTCCATTCTGTAGGTACTATCCCTGTGTCCAATGATTTGGTCATTATGTCATATAACGGTATACTCAGTTCCTTAGCATTTTCTTTAATAATCCAGCCTGATACTCCGTCCGGTCCAGCGGCTTTGTTTGGGTCCACCTTACTCATTTTGTCTATGAGCTCTGGTCTGTTAAATGTGACTTCCGGCATTTCCTCTGTACCCATCTCATTGGATTCTGGTGCAATGAATTCTCCTTCTTTTGTAAATACTGATGCAAAATTTCTATTTAGTTCTTCCGCAATCTCTGTATCCTCTTCTATGATTCTGTTTCCACTTTTAATCTTTACGATCGTGGCTTTTATCTTCCTTTTGCCGTTTACAAACTTGAAAAACATGTTTGGATTCTTTTCATAGTTCTCCACTATCCCTTTCTCATGGTTTGCCTCTGACCTCCTCTTCATTTCTGTGTATTTGTTTCTCTCCTCTTTATACTTTTGCCTGTTATCTTCCGAATCCCAGTTTCTCATCTTTTTCCAGGCTTTGTTTTTGCTTCCTGTGCTTGCCTACATTCGCGGTTAAACCATACTTTGCGATTACTTTTTTTTCCTTTTATTAACGTACTTAGGGACAAAAGTTTTTATACCAGTATCATAGATCTCCATGAATGCCTGGAGTTTTTTGTCTACCTCACTTTCAGATAACACCTGATCCCAATTTTGTGACTTGAAAAAATCCTGTAGTCCTTCGAAATCGGTTCTGGAATACATCCAGTGATTTTCCTTGTGCTTTTCCCTTCCCTTGGGTAGATTATACTTCAATAGTAAGTCTATGTCTAGAACTGCATGGTCGCTTTTTCCTAGTGGGCATAGGTACTGAATACTTTGAACCTCCTCCTCCCTTCTTGTGAATAGAAGGTCCAATCTAGCTGGTTGATCACTTCCCCTTACTCTTGTTGACTCTTTTACATGTGTAGTATGACATTATAAGCCCTGCATATTTATGGAATGGAAATACGCCTAACGGCCTTATTGGGCTATCCTTAGTTGGAATTATGCAAGGCTGGTACATGTCATATTTGTAACAAACTATGTGGTACCAACTCTGTAAATTGCTAACTGAATAAATATTATTATTATTATTATTATTATTATTATTATATATCTCACTGCTTATATGCCTTTATCCCTGTAACTTTTAAACTCTCAACATTCTTATTAAACATTCTTCATTTATTAAACTCCCTATAACTTTATCTATCTCTTTAACATATAATATATTTGTTGTTACTTCCACTTTAATCAACACCCATTTCCCCTGTAAGTGTAAACTGTTTAAGGTATTTATCCGGTCCTACGTCATACCAGAATGCTGAGTTGATGCTGTGTTGCTTCAGCATCCTTGAACCCAGTCGATGCCTTCTTACTCAGGCATCTTCAGTCAGACTTCAACAGACCTCAGCCAGAGAGAGTCAGAGCTCTTTACTCCCTCTAGACTCTAGACTCAGACTCATCCTCTATAGCCAAGCTCCTATATCCCCTAGATATATTAGACCACACAAGTCATATATCACCTTGCTCCTCAGGCTTTTATTACAAGTCTTATCATATATCTGTACTTATATACCTGTACGTTTATACTTATTATCACTTATCCAATAATTAATGTGTTGTGTTATTACCTATAATCCCCTATATACTTAACATATTATACATGTTGGTATATAGAATTTTCCATGGCCATACTTAAAAATTCATAGCCCCAACTTTCCTCCCCTGCTCCGGCTTCAAGATCTTCCCAATTCACTTCCTTGCAGTTAAAGTCCCCACACATGACTATTTCATCCTTTGAAGCCAAGATATTTCCTAGCACAATAATTGTTTCCTTACGCATTAGGCTATGCTCCTCCTTACCCCATGTCTTCGTCTTGGGAGGTACATACGCTACTATCACCACTATTTTTTCGTTTCCACCAATCTCTATTGCTAAAACTTCTGCTGTTGAAGTTTCTACTTTTATCTCAGACACAATCAAATCTTTCCTAGTAAGGATGCACACTCCACCTCCATGTCGAAATTTTCTGTCCCTCCTCCAAATCCTATATTCAGACCATCCTAGCAAATTTATATCAAGGTCTTCTCTTAGTTTTGTCTCAGTGAGACATACTATTTCTGGTTTCTTAGTATTGAGTAAGTCTGTTAGTTCTAGTTTCTTAGAGATTAGCCCATCGACATTGCTATATAGAATCCTTATACTTTCTAGTCCCCCATTACCTGCTCCAAGCGTCTTATCTGCGGCGGACTGTTCCCTACCCTCATTTATTTTTAGTTTCTTTTTACCGAAAGTTTCATAATCTTCCCCTTTCTTACTCCGTAAAAAAACTTATTCTTTTCTTGTTCTGTCCTCTTGCTATTTTCCTCCTTGGCGGTTTTCCTTAGTTCAGCCTCCTTCTTTCTCTCTTCTTCTGGTAAGTCTCGCCTGATGTAGATTTTGTCCTTACCCTCTAACCCTTTTAGCCTAGCCGCTACTGCCATGATTTCATCACAAGTCCTTCTTGACTTAAATTCAATTTTTACCAGTCTATTGTATTCCTTTGTATATTTTCCCAGCCTAAACATGTCTGATATTTCCTCCTTCCAGGTGTCCTCCTCATCTTTAATAGATTCCAGAATATTGTTGATGCGACCTTCATCCTGCTCTTTTCGTTTTGTCCAGTCTAGTTCCTCCTTTTCTTCCACCCCTGATATTATGAGGCAGTTAGCCCTACGACTTTCTTCCTGGATGGCCTGAGAGTTTTCGTGGATGCCTTGCTTAACCCGGGAGCTGCGGGAAGACTCTTAAGAGTTCCCCCGGCGGACTGCGGGAAGACTCTCTGGAGTAAGTAAAACTAAAAATCAACTTTTTACATCGAAAAAAAAATATTTTTTTTATTTTTATTTTTTTATTTTTTATTTTTGTTTGGCCCCTGGGCCATGCAAAATCTCAGTCCTCTACCTCCCCTCCTTCCCCACTTTCCTCCTATTCCTCAGTTATCACCTATTTTCCCTATTATTCCCTTATTCTGAGGTATATTTTCGTGCTAACATTAGCGAGTTGCAAGCAGGGTGTTGTCATCACTGATGGCCATCGAGTGCAAGAGAGAGAGAGAGAGTATCGATCGACTGTGTCGCAGTGGCCTTGGGGAAAATTGGCGGGAAGGTAGCTTGCCTCACCCATACATTATACAACTCGCGGGCTATATCTCCGATTTTGACCATCCAAACGCTGTTTTCACTCGTTTTATTGTTGTTTCAGGTTAATACCTTTATAATCAACCCATAATAGGCGCATATGGATAATTATTAATGCTATTAATGGTACAATGAATATTTTAGTGACGAAAAACCTCAAATACGTCAGCACAGGGGGACGTTTTCATTTACCCCCGTGCGCACTTCAGAGGTTTTAACCATACTTTTTACCTGGTCCTTTATCCTAACATCTTGCTGTTTCTGTTCATCCAATATCTTCCTGAATTCGTCACTGTGAGCCTTCCTTACACTGTCTAAATCTTTTACCACTTGGTCTCTAGTCATGCCCCAAGCATTTTTACCTTCAGAGATACTGGTGTCTAGCCTAGTCATTATCACTGCCTTTTCTCTCTCCACTAACTCCAACCTGTTCTTCAACTCACCATTCTCTGTAACAATTTCCTTCTTAACTATCTCCAAGCCAGTCACTCGGTCCTCCAATTTCTTGATTTTGTTCAACAGCATGAAGCAAAATTTTCCAGTGTCCTCTGCGGTCCATGTTGTCATGAAACCGGGAAAATCCGGCTCTCCCTCCGATTCGTCACTCCCGCCTTTATCACCCCTCCCCCCCTCGTCACCTTCATTCACCATCTTCCCCACCTAATTCCTCTTGAAGTTGGAACCAAATATCTTGCCTCTTGTGCTGGGTAATACTTAAATAGGCCATATAATATTACCCACCATACTGAGCCGAGAACTTCCCGCGCCGAAAACAACAATATTGTGCGGTCTCTTCGGATTGTTCACTCACACCCTCTAGTATTAGCCACTAATAACCCCCTTGCCAGCCGAAGTTTACTTGTTTTTTTATGATCATCCTAATACCTGGAGTCCCCTTTACACATGAATAAGAGATAGACTATAGCTCACTCCCGCCTGCAACCATGTAAGTAGAAATCAGCTGGAGCCTGTGGACCGCTTCCTCTCGAGTCAGCTGTTGTGTGTGTGTGCGTGTGTGTGTGGTGAGGAGTGCGTGTGTCCTTGTGTGTGTGTGTGTGTGTGTGTGTGTACTGTATGTGTGTGAGTAGTGCGTGTGTGTGGTGAGGAGTGCGTGTGTCCTTGTGTGTGTGTGTGTACTGTATGTGTGTGTGTGTACTGTATGTGTGTGAGTAGTGCGTGTGTGTGTGTGTGTGTACTGCATGTGTGTGGGTAGTGCGTGTGTGTGGTGAGGAGTGCGTGTGTCCTTATGTGTGTGTGTGTACTGTGTGTGTGTGTGTGTGTACTGTATGTGTGTGTGTGTGTATTGTATATGTGTGTGTGTACTGTATGTATGTGAGTAGTGCGTGTGTGTGTGTGTGTACTGTATGTGTGTGGGTAGTGCGTGTGTGTGGTGAGGAGTGCGTGTGTCCTGGTGTGTGTGTGTGTGTGTACTGTATGTGTGTGTGTGTACTGTATGTGTGTGAGTAGTGCGTGTGTGTGGTGAGGAGTGCGTGTGTCCTTGTGTGTG
Source organism: Lithodes maja (assembly GCA_037953745.1). Classification (NCBI taxonomy): domain Eukaryota; kingdom Metazoa; phylum Arthropoda; class Malacostraca; order Decapoda; family Lithodidae; genus Lithodes; species Lithodes maja. The sequence goes on along the minus strand of JBAKBP010022985.1, from coordinate 23,100 downwards.
TGTGTGTGTGTGTACTGTATGTGTGTTTGTGTACTGTATGTGTGTGTGTGTACTGTATGTGTGTGGGTAGTGCGTGTGTGTGGTGAGGAGTGCGTGTGTCCTTGTGTGTGTGTGTGTACTGTATGTGTGAGGGTAGTGCGTGTGTGTGGTGAGGAGTGCGTGTGTCCTTGTGTGTGTGTGTGTACTGTATGTGTGTGAGTAGTGCGTGTGTGTGGTGAGGAGTGCGTGTGTCCTTGTGTGTGTGTACTGTATGTGTGTGTGTGTACTGTATGTGTGTGTGTGTACTGTATGTGTGTGGGTAGTGCGTGTGTGTGGTGAGGAGTGCGTGTGTCCTTGTGTGTGTGTGTGTGTGTGTACTGTATGTGTGTAGGTAGTGCGTGTGTGTGTGTGTGTACTGTATGTGTGTGGGTAGTGCGTGTGTGTGGTGAGGAGTGCGTGTGTCCTTGTGTGTGTATGTGTACTGTATGTGTGTGTGTGTGTGTGTACTGTATGTGTGGGGGTAGTGCGTGTGTGTGTGTGACTGTGTGTGTACTGTATGTGTGTGGGTAGTGCGTGTGTGTGGTGAGGAGTGCGTGTGTCCTTGTGTGTGTGTGTGTACTGTATGTGTGTTTGTGTACTGTATGTGTGTGTGTGTACTGTATGTGTGTGGGTAGTGCGTGTGTGTGGTGAGGAGTGCGTGTGTCCTTGTGTGTGTGTGTGTACTGTATGTGTGAGGGTAGTGCGTGTGTGTGGTGAGGAGTGCGTGTGTCCTTGTGTGTGTGTGTGTACTGTATGTGTGTGAGTAGTGCGTGTGTGTGGTGAGGAGTGCGTGTGTCCTTGTGTGTGTGTACTGTATGTGTGTGTGTGTACTGTATGTGTGTGGGTAGTGCGTGTGTGTGGTGAGGAGTGCGTGTGTCCTTGTGTGTGTGTGTGTGTGTGTGTACTGTATGTGTGTAGGTAGTGCGTGTGTGTGTGTGTGTACTGTATGTGTGTGGGTAGTGCGTGTGTGTGTGAGGAGTGCGTGTCCTTGTGTGTGTATGTGTACTGTATGTGTGTGTGTGTGTGTGTACTGTATGTGTGGGGGTAGTGCGTGTGTGTGTGTGACTGTGTGTGTACTGTATGTGTGTGGGTAGTGCGTGTGTGTGGTGAGGAGTGCGTGTGTCCTTGTGTGTGTGTGTGTGTGTGTGTGTCTGTTAGAGAAATTACAAATGATTGCATAACAGAACTGAAGATGGATTACATACTAACAGGAACATGTCAAACAGACCATTTGGAAGCAAGATTTGGTCACTATCGGCAGTTAGCAGGAGGAAATTACAATATTTCTGTATGCCAAATAATTATATGAGTGGGAAAAGAAGATACGGATGATGTCAGTGTTAAAACTAAGTTTACCCATACTCGACAAGAAGGCCATGTTAAGGAATTTTGAAGACATTAATTATGAAGAAGTAAAAAACAGATGAGGAAATTGATTTTGGTTTATGTCATACGATTGTTGAAGTTTGTAAGGAGGATATTGATAGGTGTAAAGACATCATCCCAGTGATAGTTTATTTAGCTGGCTATTGCTGTTACTCTGTGATAAAGAAAATTAAATGTAATGCATGTAAAGAAATGATTACGTGTTCAGATAGTGGTGAAGACATCCCTGAAAATCTAAGTTACATTGCTGGAATTAGCAGAGGTTCTCTTATTTACCCAGATAGTGTGACAGCCAACATGGTCATGTATAACTATATTGTTATTAACAAACTTATTCAACTTCCTGCCTTTCGAAATGCTACTAGCCAAAGAAATATAGCAGCACAGCTCACAATTACGGGCTTTAGCAGATGCTGATCTCCTGTTCCCTAGTGATATGTGTGAAAATGGTCATAACACCGAAAAAAGAGAAAGTATGGTGGTATATGCTTCTACAAACGCAGTATTAAATAATTACTGTGCTAAAGAAAATAACATCCCAGCAGCTACCAGAGCTAATAAGAATGTAGGCATGAAGAGAAAGCTTCAAACCCTAGACAACTAGACTATGTGTACTGTATTGTATAATTATTGTATTGTGTGTGTGTGCTTGTGAGTGTGTGTGTGTGTGTGTGTGTTGTGTGTGTGTGTGACTGCAGGTGTGTGTGTGATTGTGATTGTGAAGGTGAGGAGTGTGTCTGCAGGTGTGGTTAAGTAAGGGAATTGGATTTAAAAAGTATAATCCCGGAACTGAGATTGGATTAGGCGTAGTACAAAGGTCATTCCTTTATGTGTGTGTGTTTGTGTTTGTGTGTGTTACATTAATTATATGTTTATATTAATTTATATAGTAATACATTTAGTTAGTTACTTATATGTATTTTTTCACGAATAATAGTGGATGTCGCTTATATTGGCTCTCCAGTAAGGCTCTCTTTATTGGCTGTGTATAAAATATAGTAATGTATAATAGCATTTTGTATTATATTTTCCAATAGGAAAAAAGTAATAGTGATATACTTTTAATACGTTTTCATCTTGTACAAATACTTTTTCAAGGTATGAGTGTAATTTGCAGTAAATACCAAAGTATGTTGTTATAATATCGGCATAATAATATATAATATAATTTTGCGTACAAAGTAAAAGATAAATATAGTTTTATGTGTACTTTAATTTAAAACTAAACTGATAAAATATAAAAGGGAGAGTAATTATAGACTTGGGAGACAGAGCGGTCCGTGAATGTAGCACCACCTTGCTGACGTCACAGTATGGTCGACGCGGCCTGGTACTCTCGGTGGCCTCGGTGTGTCTGTGTGTGTTCGAGACCAGTACACAGAATATGTTTAATGTTACACAACACAGGCTATATTATAAGACTAGCCCATGTTGGAAGCCTAGATCACAAATAAGTAAAGCACATCAGGTGTCATGTTATTTATAGAGTGAAAGGATCTTAAATATCGAACGTGGCAGCTTTACCCCACTAGTCTTCACCACATCTGGAGGTATGGGACCTAGGGCCCAGTGCTTCTATTCAAGGCTTGCAGAGATCATCGCAGAGAAGAAGAAACAGCCCAGGAGCCACGTTGTAGACTGGATGAGGTGCCGTCTATCTTTCTCGTTGCTCAGATCAGCACTACTATGCCTGCGGGGAACAAGACTGTCTGCACCACAACCAGCGACGGTGGCAGAAGTGGACTACGAGGCAGCAGTGGCAGAGGGTCGCATAGGAAGGAGACTGGATTGAAGTTGCATGGTGTTGAATAGTAATATTACTATTACTTGTAAAATAAAATGTATGAACAACATTAAATAAAAATCAATGTAGTAGTAGTAATCCACGATGATGAGTCTGAGTGCTGACCCCGGAATAGTAAGTAGCTGAATGACTACCAAGTCGGACGCTTTGATGACTGTTCTGACCTGGTTTAGGGTCCAAAGAGGGGATGCACAGGCTGAGTGGTTTATATATATTATGTTATTTATAGAGTTAATTATACCGACGATCAAGTTTCTGTTCTTGGCACTTCTCAGCCCCTCCTCCTCCCCCTCTTTCTTTAACCCCAAGTATCCTCTCCCTTCCTCTCATCTCTCTCTCTCTCGATCTCAAGGACGCAAATGATACCCTCTAAATTATGCAGATAAATATTATGCGATTGCTTTAGATTTACTAAGACATGACAAATGAACATACCAATGTTGATTAGTAATAGGATAACTAGCGAGGCAGCGAACAACATATGTTGCCCGCTGTCTCGCTGGTTATCCTCTTCTTACTTAAACTATGATTCCCGAAGAACACGGCTATATCTGTTAATATATACTAAGTTTAACAATAATATGTGTGAGCTATTCAGTTTGAGACATTGGTTAATGTTAAGCATAATTCACCAAGGATTTAAGTTATGTGTGTGTTTTTTTGGAATAAGTTGGAAAATGCATACCATTATGACTACACCTTTTAATGTTTGGGGAGAGGACGCTTCAACCTATCTCCTCTGTCCATAATATGCAAGCACCAACCCACCCACACACACAGGATACAAAGCACACACACACACACACACACAATAACATAAAACACACATCACATACAACGCACAGGGCACAAAACACTAACACACACACACACACACACACACACACACACACACCTGGATTCCTGGATTGTAGTTTAGGACCGAAGTCCTGGACCATGCTGGTGCGCCGCCCTCAGTAGTTGCTCGCTCTGGTTTGATGTAGCAGGCTGTTTCCGTCGGACGTTTGGTAATAGTGTGGCAGCGATGGTTTGTCGGGTATTGTTCGTAGGAATTTGTCCAATCCAGTCTTGAAACTTAAGAGAGAGCCTGTGTGTTCTCTTAGTTGCTTGGGGAGACAGTTATATATCCTTGGACCGTGTACAGCCATTGAATTCTCTTTCAAGGTTTGTAAGCTCATCCTTGTTCTCACTAAACGCGGAATAGTGCACAATTTTCCTCTTCTACTGCTGTATGCCGTCCTAATTTCATCTTCGTTTTCCAGATTTGGTATCATTTCGTTAATTATTTTCCACACGTACATTGCTACAATTATCTCTCCCTTCTTCTCTCCAATGAGTACATGTCTAAATGCTGTAGTCTCTGCCAGTAGTCCATGTTGTTAAGTCCTTCGATTCGGGCCGTGTACGTTCGTTGTACTGCCTCCAGTTTTCTGATTTGGCCGATGTTTGTGGGGTTCCATAACTGGCAGCAGTATTCAACCAATGGTAGTATCAGGGCCCTGAAAAATACTATTAACGCACGTGGTTCTCTTGTTTTGAATGTTCTAAAAATCCATCCCGTATTCTTTCTGGCCTTCGCTACAGTATTATCAATATGACGGTCGAAGCTAGCGTCGTCGCTTATTGTTATTCCCAGATCCCGCAAGTGGTTGCTTTGGATTATAATTCCTCCTTCTGGTGTTGTATAGTCCTTGTCGGCCACTTCCTGCTTCGGGTGTCGATATCTCAATAACTCGAATTTTGTGCTATTGAATATCATATTATTCATTTCTGCCCAGTTATATATCGTCTTCAGGTCATCTTGTATCATTTTATAATCATCTTCCCTTCTCACAATGCCCAGGAGTCGAGTGTCGTCTGCGAATGAGGTTGTTTTACAGTACTGTATACTCTGGTCGATATCACTGATATATATGAGGAAAAGCAAGGGGCCAATCACCGACCCCTGTGCCACACCACTTCTCACTTCCGACTTCTTGGATTCGCTTCCTTCGACCATTACCGATTGACTTCTATTAGTGATAAAGCTCCCGATCCACTTGTGTAGCCTACCTCTAATCCCAATATGTTCCAGTTTTTGCAATAAGATTGAGTGGTCAACCTTGTCGAAAGCTTTAGAGAAGTCCAGGTAGATTGCATCTGCACCATCTCCATCCTCTAGAGCACTCAAAATATCCCTCCTGTGTTGAAGAAGCTGCGACACGCACGATCTTCCGCTTCTAAATCCGTGTTGACCTTTGTTATAAAGCGATTGTTCCTCCAGATATTTGGTTACTTTTTTACAACTATCCTCTCGAATATTTTAATTACGTGTGAAGTAAGAGCCACCGGTCTATAATTTTTTGGTTCCGTTCTCGGCCCACTTTTATAGATGGGTGATATTTGTCCGTGTTTTAAGAGACTAGGTATTTCACCAGTATCCATCGACTTTCTCCATATCATGTGCAGTGGTTTGGATATAATGGAGGCACACTGCTTCATGAGTATTGCTGGTATACAGTCTGGTCCTGCAGCGGCATATGTGTTGATTTCTCGTATGGATGTCTCTATATCTGTCCTATCGAACTCTGCATCGCTCAATTGTGATTCTGCGGGCGGTGTTGTTGTATGCCACTGATTCACTGTATCTAGTTTTGGTGTACTAAATGCAGACACATACTGGTGGTTAAGGGCTTCGCTCATTTTTTGTGGATCACTGGTGAGGTATCCATTGTACTTGAGTGGTCCTATGGTTGTTCGCATGCTTGCTTTTTTCTTGGCATACTTAAAAAAGTATTTTGGGTTCTTGTCAATGTTGTCCACAGCTCTCCGTTCTTCAGATTTTGCTTCTCTGTCGTACGACTGTGCGAGGTCTCTTTCGATACGTGCTAATTTTTGCTTTATCATATTCTCTTCTTCGCTTTCCACTAATCGTTTATTTAATTTTGTCCTCTTCCTCATCAGTATTTTCCTCTCTCTTGGGATTGTGTATTCTCGTGGTTGTCTCTTACTGGGAGTAACAATATCGAGTAACCTAAAACCGAGTCAACAATGTTCAGAAGTTGTTAAGAAGGTAAACAAAATAATTGGCTTTATAGGCAGGTCATTTGAGCATAAATCCAAATAAGTTATCCTAACCCTTTACAATTCCTTAGTCCGCCCTCTTCTGGAATACTGCGTTCAATCCTGGTGCCCTTATTACCAAAAAGATATAAACAAGCTAGAACGAGTTCAACGTAGAGTTCCCAAAATGATACCTAGCCTAAAGAACAAACCATACGAAGAGCGTCTTAGAGAATTAAATCTATTTCCTTTAACCCAGCGCAGATTAAGAGGTGACTTAATTCAAGTGTTCAAAATCATCAAAGGCATCGACAATATGAACTGTAGTAAGTACTTCACTATCGACCAATCTAATTACACGCGGGGAAACGGTTGCAAAATTATTGGTAAATCTTTTAACTCACACGAATCTAAGAATTTCTTCTTCAATCGAGTTGTCAACTTGTGGAATGGGCTTCCCCGAAACGTTATAGACTGCATCACCGTTGATTTATTTAAACTCCGCCTCGACAAATATCTCTCATTAAACCCGCGACTGACTGCGTTTGTAAATGAATAACTTTATTTTATCCCCCCCTCAGTTACTAACCCATCTGTCCTCTACTAACTCCCTAATCCTGCCACGGACATTAGTTCCAGGGCAGTAATTCCCTTTCCAATGTTCCCTTACCCACTCTAAACCACTGTTTGGACACTTGATCCTCAGTGTTTTGGAGGACAAGCAACCTAGAAGGGTCACTAGACCTGTTGTTGCTTGATTTCCTTTGTACTCCTTTGTACTCCTTTGTACTTGGGATATTCGCTACACATATGTTCAGGAGCTTGGAACTAAAATGTTGGTACATCTCGGTGCTTGTCAGTCCTTCCATCTCTCCATGCCAATCCGTATTGGATATTTCATTGTTGATGGTTTTCCAATCTATGTCATCCTGGAAAAAATTTAAGGATCGGAAGTCTTTTGTGTTCGCCATAGATTTTTGTGGTTCTCGACTTGCTTGCAATGTTGTTTCAATCACCATAAGTCGGTGATCTGAGATATCTGTCTCTTCGAGCCTTATGTCGCTTATAATTTCTTCATCGTTGGTGAGAAATATGTCCAAAATATTGTTTCTTCTTGTTGCTAAATGTATTATCTGTTTCAGCATTAAGTCTTCCATCATTTTGAATAGTATATTAGCTTGTGATCGGTCTTCTGATGTTCCCCCATATATAGTTGACTCATTCCACTGTATATTTGGTAAATTGAAATCCCCATTAATCACTATTGTAGGTTCGGGATTTCCCAGTTTTCCTACTTCTGACTCGATAGTTTTGATAACCTCTGACATGTTTTTTGTTGAGCATCTTGGTGGTCTGTATACAGTAGCTAGTATCATTTTCCACTTCTTGATATATACAATAACGTATTCTATCTCTCCATTAGAGCCTGCAGCTATCATTTTTGCTTCTTTCGCTATGTCTTGGCGTATGTATATCAGTACTCCTCCTTTTTTTCTGTCGTTCGCTCTATCAGCACGATAAATTTCATAGCCTTCGATTTTTACTTCGGCATCTCTTATTTCACTTCGAAGATGGGATTCTGTGATACAAATTAGAGCACTATTATACTCAAAACCTATTTCTTCTAACATTTTAGTCTTATGTCGTTTTTTTCTCGGCATCAGGCCCTCAATATTGCAGCATATTATTGTTTGCATCCTTGCCTCCGTGTGTTTCTTTTTTATATTTTTCTGCTCTTGTGTATTTGTAACACTTTGTGCATTTTTCAAATGTTTAACATGTGTTTCATTGGTGCTATTAGTTAGACCTAGTTTTTTGTGATTGCTTCTGTTCCTTCATCCACCCAGCGCATCGTTCGGCGAATGACACTGAGCTTGGCTGATATGAATGTTGGGCATTTCGTATTGAACGAGGAATGTCCAGTTTCCTCTCTTCCGCTGACTGTGCAGTGATGACAAATCAGCCGTTCCTTGTTTGTGCAGTTATCGGACATGTGCTTCTGAGTGCAGTGGCCACAAATTGGCTCCTTTGCATGGCAGCGAGTTGTTTTATGGCCATATCCGATGCAATTACCACATCGTTGCACCCAGTAGTGATCATACACCCTATACCGCGAAAGATGTAAGTATACACGGTTTCCATTGTTCTCAATTGCTTTCCTGATGCGTGGCGATACAGAGACAACGGCAGTTTTGAAACCGGATGTGCTGGGTTTGGTAAACAGCAGTTTCATATCATTGTCTTGTTCCATCAGATCTGCTATATGTTCGTTTTTTTCTTGAAGTGACTGAATAATTTGTGAATCCTCAATGATATCTGGTACAAATACAATATAAATTTTGGGGTTCAGTTTAATCTCACTAGCAACCTGGTGTGTATCAGCTAGTTGATCAGTTGCTTCCAGTGCTTCGACTGCTCGATCCTTCGCTGTTTTCAACACTAGTTTCACCGATTTCTGTTGAGTAGTCTTCATCGATACCGTTGGTATATTTTTTAAGGTAGAGATTATTTCTTTATTGTTTGAAGGGGTCGTGCCATCCTTCGGTTTTATAAATACAGCATGTTGGTTATGGTTTACTTTGGCAATGGCGTCAGCATACGATGTTTCCTCTCTTACAACATCTGAGCATTGCTTCTGTTTAGTTTCACTGTTGTTCGTCATTTTCCTAGCCAACTGGGCAACTTCTGACCTTAGTTCAGTGATTGCGGTCGTTAGTCCAGTCCATCGTTGTTCGTTATCACACGGTGTGTTGACCTGCTTCACTGCTTCACCACTGGTACTGCCATTGGATGACTCACCAGTGTTTTGCCGATTGTTGTTTATCCATTGTACTAGTTGCTGGTAGTTGTCGGTGTTTAATTTCACACAAGTTTCACATGCATATACTATCCTAGAGGTAAAGTACTTTATCGCCATGTAGTCGGGCATCCCGGCGCACTCGAGGTGAAATAAGTCATTGCATTGTCCGCATTTCACAGCAGCTGTTAGTAACTCTCTGAACATTTTCCACACTGTTTGTTGCTTGGAATCTCACTTCTAGAAGGGATCAGTTTATCCATTATTATGTACAGTAGTCTGTACTAGTTTGTGGTGCCCCACCACTTGCTCAGCGCACCATAGGCCTAACCACAGATGAACACTGTTTTTAGTCAAGCACCACGGTTCACGGAGCTCGCGCAGGCACGTCCACACTCCACCGAGTCTCAACACACACCGTACACACACCTTGGTCCAGGTAGACTTGTAAATGTATTAGCATTAATGAGGAAGTGTTGTTGCCCTCAGTGCGTGCCATAACCATTCATGAGCCTTACCCCATCCGGGGTTTAGCTGGTCCACAAGGGGGTGTTACTTGATCCCAATAGATAATTTGTGGGCCATCATGTCTATGGATTGCAATATGGTCCAGATTAGGAGCATTGAAGCGGGGGAGAAGAAAGCGGGGGAGGAGTGGGAGGGTATCCGTCGCCGCCCTAATAAGTTGGACATTGATTAATTCTGTTCCAACGAGAATACAGGAGGAAGTAGTTGATGCAGCTGGTGGGTGGAGTTCATATTGATTTAATAAATATACATTGTAAAAGTTGTGTTTACCTTTTAAACCCTTTATATTTATTATATAATGTATGTGTGTTTCCAATGTTCACCGTAAACATAATAATGGTGAAATATTAAAACATTGAATATAATTCACGGTAGCATACCCAACACTATAGTAAACTGTAAATTATGTTTGGAGGATAATTATAAAATTTAGAAGTAAAAGTAGAAAAGCCAAAACAACTTATATCAACTTTTAAAGTTAATATAAATTGTTTAGAATGTTGGATTATCGTTAACAGTTCAATACGATGACTTACTTTACAGTAAAATATTAAAATGGGTAGCGCCGAACTGTTTACTGATCTTAGTGATACATCACAGTAATGAAGCTAGTAATTAAGAATCCGCCGATAAAAGTATAATGCAATAATCATAGCGTGTCATATTACATACTAATTAAGGTCGATTATGTATTGGTCAATCACAGTGCCGTGCATAATGGAATGGAAAACAAAGCTTTTTCCTAACTGAGCCGATATTGTCATATCTTTATAATATATTAACTGTTCGTTATGTGGTTATAATTTGCTCCAAGCTACTATGGGTTTCAGAGGCCGTGTGGCATCGTTTTTTTCGGGAATAACTTATTAACACACAGTTGGATCAGTATGATATTTTGACACAGCTTTTTTCACACCGTCCCCTAATTTTTGTCAATATAGTGCATTACCAAAAGTGTAGAAATAAGCCACTTGTCCCTTAGTCATGAGGTTAAAGTCGTATATTAATGACTAAGAAACGGACAGGGCTACCGTGGCTTACCTGTGAGAACCACCGAACCATTATTGCTCCTTCGTCAAACACGGTAGTTATCAGCCACCACCCAACCCTATTATCCCCTTTAAATTCAAGTAATCTGTCAATACCAAGTATAAATATACAAAAATACATACTGTCTGTATATTTATACTTGATATTGACAGATAGCTTGAATTTAAAGGTGATAATAGGGTTGGGTGGTGGCTGATAACTACCGTGTTTGATGGAGGAGCAATAATAGTTTGGTGGTTCTCACAGGTAAGCCATGGTAGCCCTATCCGTTTCTTAGTCATTAATGTGCGACCTTAACCTCATGACTAAGGGACAAGTAGCTTATTTCTACACTTTTGCTAATGCACTATATTGACAAAAATTAGGGAATGGTGTGAACAAAACTGTGTCAAAATATCATACTGATGCAACTGTTTGTTAATAAGTTATTCCCGAAAAACGATGCCACAGCCTCTGAAACCCATAGTAGGTTACAATGCGATCCAACTTGTCTTGACGCGGGGATTGTAACATCCCTTCTCGTCACTATTACATATACGATTGTTAACACTAACCAATACGTCAAGTTTGGTAACTATTAAGTGGTGTTCCAACGGAGCATATATATTTATTTTCTATAACAAATTGTATGAGGTAATGAACAGAATACGAGTTAATAATTGAGGATCAGTAAAAGAAAGTAAACATAACAGTATTCGTAAAACCTCATAGTAATATTTATTGACAGCTTTGAACACGATGAGGTAAATGTTATATTCGGTTACGAGAGAGAAGGGGAGAGCAAAAAAGAGAAGGGGGAAAATTGGGGAAGGCAGCTGAGAGGGAGGGAGGAGGGGGGGATGAGAAGTGCGAAGAACAGAAACTTGATCGTCGGTATAATTAACTCTATAAATAACATAACACCTGATGTGCATTACTTATTTGTGATCTAGGCTTCCAACATGGGCTAGTCTTATAATATAGCCTTTGTGTTGTGTAACATTAAACATATTCTGTGTACTGGTCTCGAACACACACAAACACACAAACACACGTTTGTCTCCTCCTCCTTCAAACCTCCGTATTAACCCCGCCCCCTTTTATTAAAAGCGATTAAAGGGCCATCTATTAAAAGATAAGTGAACTAACACACTGCCTCAGGCCATGGACAACAGTTCTGTCGTAGACTGTACAGTCGCGCTAATAAGTGATATCTCGGCACCAAGTATGTTTTGATCAATAATTGGTATTAGCAATATCTAAGCTTCATTTATTCATATCGAGTGAAATATACAAATATGTTCCTACACCTACCCACCCTATTCAACATATGACAGACATTAATACAGCATAGAGCAAGCCAAACGTAATGACTGCTGGGACATGACTTATTAGCGCGACTGTACATGGCTTTACTGGATGACAAGTCCCCTTAGTTTTGCAAGGCTTGCCGAATGACGACAGTAACTAACCAGAAAGAGGCGAAGCATCTGAGGGAAGAACATGTGAAGCTAAAAAAAGAAATGGGCGAGTTGAGGGAATACAGCTAATGGTTAGAACGAAAGGTACAGGATATAGATGCAAGGTGGGGAGAGAGAGAACAGATGGTAGTTGAACAGGCAGCATACAAAGTGATGGAAATACATAGAGAAAAGGAGGAGGAAGAATAATCTCATTCTGTTCAATGTGCCAGAGTCGGACAAGGAGGACGTTAAGGGAGGATGGTTCACTTTCTGGGCGACTTTTGCATGTATTCATTATTTTTCTAGTTTCCTCCCTACACCTCCATCAAATTTAAAACAAAAAACATCCATTAGATCCCCCTTCTAGATTAATTTGTAAATTATTCGGTAGAAAAATGTCCCGGCCAAAGGCCGGTTCTTCGAACATTACAGGCTCACTATCGTTCGCCAGGGAAAAAAATGGACACCTAAATAACACGAAAGGCCTAAATATTGATGAAGAAATGGGGCGAAATGTCTTAAAATCGACTAACTAATTGGGCAAACATCTTAACATCTGAAAACTAATGGGGCTAAACATGAGGGAGAAGGGGGTCCAGAAAAACGGTCTGCCTGCTCTTAAGGACAGAGAAAAGGATGACAAGAACATTCAGCTCTTTAAGTATTATGGTGTGCATGTGTGTGATTACTAATATTCCTATCACTAAAGGATTTTGGCCGGAATTGCACACAAACAAAGTCACTGCCTCCTACCATATAAACAGTCATAGAGTTTCATTAAATGCAACAAATTAAGATGGGTTTTCTTAACACTTCATACACTCCTTGAATGCTAACAGTATGGGTTTCCTAAACATACAGTTTTGTGAACCCGTTCCTTGCGTGAAATAGTTTGTCTTGGGCGTTCACAATACTCACGAAACACCGAGCTAATTTCAAAACATTCATAACAATACTAATGCCTCAAATATTACTGCTAATATACAGTATTTGCAATACTTAATGCAATAATAACAAAACATTATTTGTGTTTTAGTGGTGTTCATGAAATGCATATATCACATTGGCAATTACATAATAACACCGTAGCATGTTATAGCAATAGCTTCAATACTACTTAATAACTGTGCTCATGAGATGAGTTGAGGTGAGTGAGCGTCTCATCATTAAATGGCCGTGTACTCAAGCCTGACGCTTCTGTAACTCTGGCTTTAACTCCCCTCGAGCCAAAGGGGTAATGAAATTAACGATCATCTTGACTGTACATTGGATGCTTTAGTCGTTCATTTATAATTGGAGTTTTCGAACATATAGGAAAAAGTTATAGGTCTGGCAAGCATTTACAAAGAATGACATTCTCTGCTGTACGAAATAATTCTCACCAAGAATAACACCCTTTAACAGATAAAAAAATCGAAATAGTTGCTAGGTTTACATATAAAAATGATGCGCTTGTGGGTGAACAATGATTAATTTAGAGTCAAAATGTTGAAATCAATCTTGCCAACAATTGCTTGTTACTGTTTCACTGGTCCTGATAATAATAATAATAATAATAATTAAAGAAGAAACGCCCTCCGCCAATCACCGCGCTCCCTTTTACTTACTTGCACAGCCAGCTGATTTTGACAGCTCACGGCTGCAACGTGCCACGCCCCGCCCACCAGCCAATCAGTGGCCTCCATTATCGGAGCGCGAAGCTGGACTTCTTACTCCACCTCAGAAGTCACTCTCTTTCTCTGCCCGAAGAACTCCTTCTGATTATCCCTTGAGTAATACCTTGGTGCCAGCCCTGTACTCCCGTAAGCCGCCAAAAGAAGGTTATAATCAGCTTCCTGGGACTTATTTTGAAGAGAGGAGAGAGGAGGTGAAGCAAGAAACAATCCAGAGCGATCGTGTCTCGGCGCGTGCCAGGCAGCCAATCACAGCGCGGGAGAGCGGGAGGCCTGAGTATAAAGGCTGCCGCGCGTGGACTCAAGGGGTCACTCGCCCCTCAGAGCCCACCACCGGGTTAACACACTGCAACCTACTTGCTCTCTCTCGCCCGGGCACAAAGGAGAACCAGGGACCCACCTTTCCAGTTACCTTGCCCTCACCTAAAGTCACAACCCAGACCACCCCTGACCTCACCTCACTTTCGCCCACTCGGAGGATGCACCATCAGTATCCTGCCGCCTGTCGTCACGTTGCTAGTCTGCACACATACAGTCAAGCGCTTCAAGAGGGACGACAGAAAGTGGACGGAAGTGAGGACTTCCAGAAGAGCTACTGGCCAGCTCTGAGGTGGTAAAGCACAGTTCCAGACATACACACGCCTGATCCAGCATACCAGAATATATTTGTTTAAAGACCCATATTGGGCTCGCATATGATAAAGAAAGAGAGAGTGGTTGACTAACCTGGTGGTTTCTATTAAAATAGATGTGTCCTTCTAGGACAAGACTAAAGGAAAAAGAATTTAGACTCACCTGAATATATAAAGATGATGATGTGTTATTAATTAGTTATCTTTGATAGCAACGGCGTCATGCTGAAAGAGTTATTATATAGGATCTGATAGGAGAGATTAAAGTTAAAAGAGTAAAAGTAAAGAGGGGAGGCAAAGAATACTTGTGTTAATAAATGAGGCAACCAGTAAGTTAAAGAAGGAAACAGTTGTGTAGTTGCCTAATAGATTAGCTATAGCTAGGGAAGGACACTAGTCCATATGAATCATTCATTAAGTTGTGTAAACGGAAACTGTGAAGAAGGACACTAGTCCAATGTGAGTTGCGTTATTATTAAGTCGAAAAGAGCTATCCATGTATGCGTTTGAGGCACGGTTCATCTTTTGTTAGAACGATTATTGATTAAGGTGCAAGTTAACATAGCGTGTTTGTAACGGGGTTACTTGAGGGTAAATTCGGAAAGGGTCATTGAGATCAAGATTGTAAACCCATATGGTGAAGTAACTGGGTGACGGAACCCAGTAGTGGCATTGGGATAAATATTGTAAACCTATATTGTGAAGTAACTGGGTGACGGAACCCAATAGTGTCATTGAGATAAATGTTGTAAACCTATATTGTAAGTAACTGGGTGGCGGAACCCAATAGTGTTATTGAGGTGAAGATTGTAAACCTAGATTGTGAGGTAACTGGGTGGCGGAACCCATATTATATGTGAGAGAGACCTTGTAATCTCATTCGGTAATTTGTACGATTTTATGTCATTGTGGAGGTACTTGTGTAGTAACGACGGTTGTGTCAAAGGAGGTAAATAGATTCTATGTATTGAGGAGATAGATCATATAATTATGTTATAGCCTTGGTATTGAGAAAGGATACAGAAGGCTCAGTAAACGTGGGTAAACCTAAAGAGTAGAGGAAAGAATAACACTTTTGTTTTAGTTAGGCAAAGATCAAATGGTGCATTAGGCCCTGGTCTCAATAAAAGACACAGCAGGGTTTTGATTTATTTATTTAGGATTAATCACTAATAACAGGTTGGTCGTAGGATCGAAGACGACTTAAGTCAATACCTGAATAGCGGGGATTCAGTTAGGGAGTAACGGGAACTTTAGGGGTCCAAAGTACAACCTAGCATCAATCGACGTAATATTCAATCTGCGTTTTGAACTCATCTCGGCCCGAGCCAAGAACCTATTATTAGAGTAGTTAGGAAGTCTGTTAAATAAACTATACAAACTTCTAAATGACTGTCGAATTATCCCTCGTAGGAGTAGCATAACAGATTTAGAATTAAATACTACAATAATAATTAATGGTTTATTGAGAGATGCAGCTCGGGAGCTGAAAATATACATAGAAACAAAGGTAACAGTCAAGGTATAGGATGTATCACATACAGCGTACTCTTAATATGAACACATGTACTAAAAACAAACACAAAATGCAGATTTAATATATACACCCCACGTACAAGCTCATATGTGTACGTATATTTATATATATTCACACATACAATCAAACACGGGTGGGTGTATATAAGGTGTACATTAAATTATTATGAATTTATAAAATTAACAATAGTTGGAATGGCGCTGTTCTTGTAGCGGTCTGTCCGGGGAGCTCTGATAGGGACTAGTCGGTTGTGGTGGCGGACAGCTCGTTGTGGGGGAGGTGCTTCGGATGGTAGAAAGTGTCGATGTCTTGGGTTGTTCAGCAGTTTAGTCCCAAATTGCTGGAGTTGCTGTTTGTGGAGGTCTGATACGGTCGAGAGGTTAAGTAGAGTGATTTCGTCCTCATAGTGTGTGTAGTTTGGTCCTAGGATTATCCTCAGTGCTCTCTTTTGGATTTTCTCTAGTTTACCTTTCTGTGTTAAATTAAGTGAGGAGGACCAAACAGGCGATGCATAGCAGAGCTTAGGCAATATGTTGTGGCGGCGTCTACGCCGTGGGACTACCTCCCGGAGCTGCCAACCGTGGGTGGCTGCCGACCCTCCACGGCTGGAGACAGGATCGAAGACCAGTGGAGGACAGCCGGCTGCCGGCCACGGGGAGCAGTTCTCCGGGAGCCAAACCGTCATACCTATCCCTGCCCCCTCCCTGGGGGCACGGGTCCTTGGAGCGGCTTCGGTTGCGCCGGGCAATTTCCACACCTCTCACACCACACACACATATTACACAATTTTTCCTACACCGAGAAATGACTCTCCGGCTGTCATTTCTCGAAGACTTCTTCTAGCCGGAGAGCAACCCAGGACCCCACTACACATACATACTGTATGTCCAACTTGCTCAAAAAGAAATAACTTCAAGTCGCCACACTAAGGGTTCAGTTTCCTGCAATTCATGCAGGAACTGGACCCATTTTACCTGCACAACACTTGCCTCCAAGAAACACTACACGAACACCTGGACTTGTTCCTTATGCCCCTCCCTCTCCCAGTCAAATTCCTCCCCTAAAGCCCATCCACCTCTCCTCCCCAACCCACCTGGCCTTCCCATGCCATCCGCTCCCCCCCCTAGTGCCCGTCCACCTCTCCTCCCCAACCCACCTAACCTTCCCATACCATCCACATCCTCAACTCAACACACCACACCCCAACCTGATCCATTCTCACCCTCATCTCCTGCACCCCTGTCCCCACCCCCACCACCACCTCACCCATCCCAATCCTAGCCACCCACCCCCGCCCTCGGTTTAATGCCCACAATTGAGTGTTGGCAATGTCGTCTATAGATTTTTTTTGTAAAAATCTAAGAGTGACGGCCCACTTTCTGATGTCGTGGGCCCTGCCCACTATGCCGGGATTACTTTCTTTAATAACATCTACTAATAGAGAAGCCAATTTTCTCCTAGTAACACGATTACCTGCCTGGTTCACCCACAGAAAGCCTGGTTGTCGAGGGTGAGCTGCCCCCATAAACTTAACTAAGGCCTCCACTGGACATAAAATATGATGTGCGTGTCCGCATTTTAACGCCGGAACAGAAAATTCTGAGAAAACATGATCAGAATGCTCATTCTTAGCTACAAAAGTGGGGGACGGCGCGATTTGGACCTTGTCGCGCAGTCTCCCAAACCTAAGGCAATTAGGTTCGTTGCTCATCGCCGCCAGCTCAGAGACCCTATTACCGGTAGCTAAAGCCATAAAAAACACAGCCTCTTTAAGTAATGAATCAAAATCCGGCGCAGTGTTGTATTTACGCGATTGAAGTAAAGATAAGGCTTTATCAAGCGACCAAGTGGGCAGGAGGTGACGTGGTGGTTGGCGGATCATAAAACACGCCCTCATAAACCCTTTCTCCTCCGCCTGCGGTATCGAGAGACCAGTGAGATCAAAGAAGGGAGTTCTGATGGCAGACAAGTGATTTTTTAACGTAACAACGGAAAAATACTTCTGCTCAAACATATAATCTAAGTATCTGAAAACTAGGGCTACTGATGCATCGGATTGCCCTGACTCAACAATCCAGTTAGTGAAAGCTTTCCAATGTGATTGATATTGCCTCCTGGTAGATATAGTATATTGGTTCATGAGTTTATTAGTGACACTTTCCCCATACTGAACTAGCCATTTGGCCTTGTAAATGTCCAGAAGGCAAATTTGAGCGAGGTCTGAAGGTTGCCAATTGTCTCTAAGTGGAATGCGGAGACCGGAAGTGACACCGGGTCCTTGCACCAGTTGTTCAACTGGTGGTACCACGCCTGAGCCGGCCATACCGGCGCAATCATCGAGACTACGCCCCGGTAACCTCTTAGTTTGTGCATCACCCTGCACATTAGAACAGAATCTGGTGGAGGAAATAGATTGATTGAATTCCACTTGTTCCAGTCCTCCAGTAATGCATCTGGTCCTCCCGCCTGGGTCACCCCCCGGCGGGTTAGGAAGAGAGGTAGCTTGTGAGTCTCCTCGGATGCGAACAGATCCACTTGTGGACGGTAAGGCTCTGCAATCATCTTGTCGAGGACGGTTTGTTTGATAGCCCATTCTACTAAGGTGCTCCGTCGCCGGGACAGAGCATCCGCCCAGACGTTCGACACGCCTGGGAGGTATGAAGCATGCAGATGAATGTCCAGCGATTCGGCTAGGGCAAAAATCTGTTCTGACACTATTAGCAACTCTCGAGACCTCACTGAACCTTGTTTCTGAATGCAATGGACTGCCACTAGGTTGTCCATGCGAAACGCTATTGATTTCCCTTCCAATGACAAGCCGTGGGCTTGGAGAAGATAGAGAGGAACTAGAAGCTCTTGTTTGTTGATGTGCCATGAAATGCCCTGGTCCCAAGTGCCCTGCCCTTGATGGCCTAGATTGGATTGATATCCCCACCCCAGAGTTCCGGAAGTGTCCGTGTCTACCCATACTGAAGAAGGAGGAGAAACCCAAGTTGTCATAGAGTACAGTGTTTCGGTCTTCGCCCAGACCGATAGTAAGCTGTGAATTAATCGAGGAATCGGCCATAGTTTTCCCTCCGGCAATAGTGGGAAACATTTGTTGCCTTCCATGATTAATCTCTTTACTTTCAATCGGCCCAACTTCACAGTTAATTGGATCCAGTTGAGAGAGCTGACCAGGGAGTCCCATACCTTCCTTGTCGTATTCCGACTGTGGAGAAAACGAAACCGTTTCTTGCGAAATCTGTGGCGATTGTCCACACTCTGAGTAAGAATCAGATTGGCGGTATCCCAGACCAGCCCTATCCGCTGTATTTCCCGTGTAGGCACAAGGAGAGACTTTGCCAAGTTCACCTTGAACCCTAGGGTTTGTACATGATTGATAACTTTGTTGACATGATTGTGACATAACTCTCTCGTCTCTGCCACCACTAGCCAGTCGTCTAGATACCATAACACCATGATGCCTTGGGCCACTAATGGCAGAAGGACTTGCCGGACTAATTTTGTGAAAATTCTCGGTGCCAGGTCCAATCCAAACGTCATTCTCCGAAAAACATAGGTCTCTTGCCTTATCCTCAAGGCGAGGAACTTTTGGAAGCGTTTGTTGATAGGGACATGCCGATAGGCGTCTTTGAGGTCTAGGGAGCACATCCAACTCAACGGCAGAAGGATAAGCCTAATTTGATTTACTGTAAGCATCCTGAAGGATGGATTTACTATGTAAGTGTTCAGACGCGAGAAATCCACCACTGGTCGCATCTGCACACTGTATCTTCTCCGATATAATTTCTTTGATTAGGGCTTCCATCCCCGGCGAAACATGGTTGTGTTCGAGCGCCTGATGCAGTCTTGGCCGCCGGATCCACCGCCAGGTAAGGCCTTTGCATTCTACGGTCCTGGACCAGGTTCGCTTGGGCCAGGCTCTGTAGCATACCTGGAATGACCCTGTTTGCAAACAGGGCTCGATTAGTGGAGCAACTCTCAAATCCGACACGCCTAAGCACGGCCCTGGGAGACAGAGAGTATGGTTGGCTAGTTTTTTGAAGGGGGTGGTGGGTTGGTATCAGACGGTTGGCTAGTATTGGCTGCCGGCTGTCCCTGATTTGGTTTGGAGTGTGACTTACCTCTATAACCTGAGTATTTACCTTGTTTGGGTTTGGGCTGATTACCTCCCTGCTGCGGAGCAGGCCTTGGGTCTCGAAAGGACTGCTTAGCATGAGGGGTTGTGACTTACCGCCGCCTTTGGGCTTAGTGAAGGGTTTCTTAAACGGTTCTCTCTTAGCCTGGGAGGTAGTCGGCTTCCAAATATCCACCATATTATAAACTAAATTCCACGTTTCTGAACTAAGGAGGGAGGCAGTTACAACTGGGGAAAGGGTTACCCGGCGGCCAATGTCTTCCGGTAACTTCTTTACTAAAAATACCCTGAGATCCTGGCGTGCCCTCACAGCTTCCATGATAGCAACCATAATGTCACCCAAGGATTGTATAGAGTTCTGTAAAAGAATCCTACGTGACAGCTCAGTGGCTTTCCTCACATTTTGGTCTGCAATGGCCGAAATTGTCCTAGCAAGGGATATGGTAACCTGGCGAGTGACAAGATATTGTGAGAACAGTCGATAAGCTTTGCTTCGTAACTTAAAATCCCTATCCAGATGGGCTGGGGGAGGGGTACAAAAGGGGTCATCTAACTGGTGAAGAGCTATTTTGGAGGCCGCCAGGAAAGCAAACAAAGCTGGAGACACCCCTTCTGCCTTATTAACTGGTAATGAGAACCAAGCATGCAACTCTTGAGGAACCTGATGTGAGGTTTTAGATGTAATAGTCGAAGCAAAAACTTGTGCCTTTGCTTCCCAATCTACCCATGGACCCACACCTACCTGCGACATCTGCAAGACTGCTGTATGTGACTGATCAAGGACCGGAACTGTAGCCAGTTCCGGCGTGAGTGCATTCAAAGCTTTTACGTCATTAACCCCATCTGCTTTGGACCAGTCCTCAAAAAGTCGTGCAGATGAGGCCGGCGGTACTGCCGGGGCAGCTGAGAAGACAAAGAATTCAGGATTATATGTACTGGGAATGGCCTTAATAGAGACATCTAGTAACCTCCCTACCTCATCCTTGGTTCTGAGTTTCCTATTCTTATTAATTTCAATAATCCACTCACCTGGAACCGGTAGCTCCCCCGAAATCGTAGGCTGTGCTAAGAATGGTTTCAAAGGATGTACCTGAGTCCAGGAGCAATCCGGTCCATAGAGGAGAGGCATAGGGCCTTTCCTCTGTGGGACCTTATCAAAAGGGGGAGGAGTAATATCAGAAATTACCCGCACATTAATGGTTGTCATAGTAGCCGGCACAGTAGTGCTTGCCGCCGTGGACGTTGTTGGGGGTAAAACCAAAGTAGGTAATGAGGACTTAGGGGTGGGAAAACCTGAAGGCTCTAATGGTCTAATAAGTGGAGCTTCTCGGGGGAGCTACCGGCCGACTAGGTGAGGGATCAATAGAGGGGGAGACATGATATTGTTGCATGACCCTATGCATAATATTACTTATTTCCTCTGTGGTTACACACTTACTATGGGAACCCCTAGAAAATTGGGAACTAGCGTCTGACTCTTCACACATTGAAACTTGAGCCGAGGGAACATTCACTTCCTCCGGCTCTTCATTAACCTCAAACTCTAACAATTCTGGAATGTCCTGTTGCTCTTCCGGCGTTTGTTCCGCCGGTGGCCAAACCAAATCAGGGACAGATGATGGTAACACTTCACTATGGATACTTTCCCTATCTGTTCCTTGGCCCACTCTCCAGCACCCTTGTTCATTCGCCGCGGGTGGCTGGGAGTCCTGTATAACCTGAGAGCTGTCAAAAGACTGAGAACTTGAAGGGAAACCTCTGTACTGGTCAGCTAACGCTCTATTCGGTCCAGCTGTGGGGGCCTTACGTGGTACCTGAGTTAATTTTGGGATTGCAAATACAAAGTCTGGTGGTACACTTGGAGATTGTTCATGGAGAGGACTAGATTCAATGATCTCCACTCCCATTTCAGAGTCGCCGGATTGGACGATTGGTGTACTGGAGGTACGGGTCGAGGGAGGTGGCCGTACGGTAACTGCCCGGCTAGTACTTTGTCCTGCCTTGGCTGATGTCACCTTCTCCTCCTTCCGGCGTTTGCTTGACCTAGACTGCTTCATGGGGGACCTCGACCATTGCCGGGGGGAAGGCGACCGCCTCCGATTTGGTCGGTCGGGGAGGGTAGCCTCAGTGATGTCACTCTCATTATTGAGCTACTCACTACCTCTTTAGAAAGGGATTTCTTAGCTTTGGACTTAGTAGATTTGCTGGAGGCTGACTTGACTAAAGGTGACTTAATAACTAAATTCTCCCATAAGATATCATCATCACAGTGACGTGCCTTATGGGCAGTATCTTTTGCATAGGAGTTGAACATGGTCTTTATCTCTTGCAATGCCACTAGGCACGATAAGTCTTTCTTAGTGATAAGAGCCGCCTTTAACTCAGAACAGACTGAACACTTTTTAGACACCCACAAGCCGCGAGAACGATCGAGACACTTAACGCACTTGATGCAAAGTTTGTGAGCAAATACAGGTAATAATGAGCAAGAGGGTGTAGCGCATAGCTCAAAGCGAGGCATGATGGAAGAAAGAGGGCCCCCCCCCCCCCCCCCCCCCCCCCCCCCCCCCCCCCCCCCCCCCCCCCCCCCCCCCCCCCCCCCCCCCCCCCCCCCCCCCCCCCCCCCCCCCCCCCCCCCCCCCCCCCCCCCCCCCCCCCCCCCCCCCCCCCCCCCCCCCCCCCCCCCCCCCCCCCCCCCCCCCCCCCCCCCCCCCCAGCCCTAGGTCAATCTGGAAAATAAAATTTTCAGGGATCAATGCTCATAAGGATAACCTGCGAGGTGTAAAGACATCCTATCTCAAGTCCGCCGGAAAATTAGCTATAGCCACAGCTACTCTAACCTTTTGCTGGACTCGGCCATGGAAAACACTGGGGTTTCTCCATTTTAAGCTGATTGGACTGCTTACCTATGACAAAATGTCACTGGCCCTAGTGACCTTACGTGTTTTAATTATCTGTGACTATTGAGAATAGAAAGATAAATAACATGCTTTCTTGACGTTTTCATAACACCTGCACACTAGACTGGAACACCGGGCGAAGGAAGTCTT